>JAQZBX010058049.1:0-17845 GCA_029593785.1 Cabassous unicinctus
GCTGTGAGGTCCCACTGCATCAGCCCCTCGCGCCGCGTGGGCCGGCCTGCCCTCACAAGGAGGCCCTGGGAAGCAAACCCGGGGCCTCCCATGTGGTAAACGGGGGCTCTATTGACTGAGTCACTCCCGATTCCCACATTATTACTGTTAACCACAATCCATAGGTCACTCCTGTTGTATTTTTCCCATGCTTCTCTACATTCCCACCACCCTGCAATACTGATGTACATCTGCTCTGCTTCTTGGACATGGACATCTATGTACTTCAATAGGGTTGGGAAATTTTCTACCATTATTTCTTCAAATATTCCTTCTGCTCCTTTTCCCTTCTCTTCTCCTTCTGGGAAACCCATGACATGTATGTTTGCACGTCTCTTACTGTCCTTTAGTTCCCTGAGACCTTGTTCAAGTTTTTCCAATCTTTTCTTCATCTGTTCTTTTGTATGTTCACTTTCAGAGGCCATTTCTTCAAGCTTACCAATCCTTTCTTCTGCCTCCTCAAATCTGCTATTATATGATTCCAGTGTATTTTTAATTTTATTTATTGCACCTTTCATTCCCATAAATGTCTTCTTAATATCCTTAATCTCTTTAGCCATCTCATTGAATTTATTGAGATTTGTTTGAACATCTATGATGAGTTGTCTCAACTCCTTTATGTCATCTGGAGGCTTATCTTGTTCCTTTAACTGGAACTGTATCTTCCTGTTTCTTGGTGTGGATTGTAATTTTTGGTTGGTGTGTTGTTATCTGGCTTACTAGAGTATTTATTCTGGGTGCAGTTTTTCTCTTTAGGCCTTCTGCTCTTCTCCCTTGCTGATTGTGTAGTAGAAGCCAAGGATGTAGTTGGTGCTATAAGCTGTGGAGGCTCAAGCTACCCGCATTGCCCCAAGGACTAATGAAGCTTCTCCCAGCTTTCTCCTTTGCCAGGGGTAGGGACAAAGCCACAGCTGTGTGGCATAATCCAGCTCATGCAGGCCTAGGCTGTAGTTGCCCAGAGAGACTGATGAAGCTTCACGCCCTTTTTCCCCTGCCTGGGGCAGGGATGGAGCTGCTGGTATGGGCAGCAATCTATGCAGTGCAGGTCCAAGATGACCTCAGTTGCCCCAGTAGACTTCCGATTATTCAGTGTGTGCCAGCTAAAGGTACCTGCAGTTACCTGGATAGGCTGGTGCAGCACCCATCAGCTTCCTCTCTGCTAAAGGTGGGCCTGAAGCCTAGGCTAGGGCTGTAGGCCAATCTAGGCGAAAGAAGCCGGTCTCTACTGTCACTGTGATTTTCAGTCAGCCCGACTTCCCCTCATGCTGGGAGTGGAGTCAAAATGGCAGCTACCAGCCTCCTTCTGACTTGGGCAGGCTCAAACTTTAGCTGTTCTTAGGGTTATACTTTAGCCAGCCAAATTTACTAATCAGTAGCTGAAATTGGTGGCCAACCATCTCTCCTTCCCCTGTTTTTGGGAAATGGAGCTTCCAATTCCTGCCACAGAATAGCTCCTGAGGCAGCTTGTGCTGCCAAAGTAGGATGATCACCGGCCTCCGCGGTGTGGCCTGTAGTTTCCCGGAGAGGCTGGCGAACCTCCCCCAAGCTTCCTCCCTGCCTGAGGTGGGCCTGGGGCTTAGGCTAGAGCTACAATCTGATCTAGATGGAAAAAAGCCGGTCCCTATCAGCACTGTGATTTTCAGTCAGCTCCGCTTCCCCTCACGTCAGGTGCGGAGTTAAGATGGCGGCCACTGGCGTCTTTCTGACTTGCACAGGTTCAGATTTTAACTGATTATACTTAGGATTATACTTTAGGATTATACTTTAGCCCACTGAGTTTACTAATCAGCAGCTGAAGTTGGGTCCAACCGTCTTTTCCTCCCCCGTTTTGGGAAGTGGAGCTTCCAATTCCAGTCGCGGAACAGCTCCCCAGGCGGCTTGTGCCTCCAGTGGAGGATGGGCACCGGCCTCTGTGGCATGGAGTGCTCTCCTCACGAATCCTCTCTGCAGATGGGCAGTCTCCTCCTTCCATACTTTCAAGGATGTTGCAGGATGCACTTCTGATCTCCTGGAGCCTCCAAACAAGTGCTCTAGATAGCTCTGGGTGATCACCAACTGCCCCATAGCAGGAGCTGATTCTCGGAGGTCTTTACTCTGCTGCCATCTTGCTGGTTGTCTCTATTGCCCTAAAATTTTAATGTGTGTTTTATGGCCCAGAATATGGTCTATCATGGTGAACGTTCCATGCAAGCTTGAGAAGAATGTGTACTCTGCCTTTGTTAGATGGAGTATTTTGTAATGTCAATTAGATTAGATTGATTGCTGGTGTTATTCAGATCAACTGTATCCTTATTGATTTTCTGCCTGATTGGTCTATCAATTACTGACGGGGGTGTTGAAGACTCCAGTGATAATCATGGATTTATCTATTTCTCTTTTCAGTTATATCAGTTTTTGCTAGATGTATTTGATGTTCTGTTGTTAGGTGCACACACATTTAGAATTATTATATCTTGTTGGGGAATTGACTCTTTTATCATTACGTAGTGCCTCTCTCTATCTCTCATAATTTTCCTTGTTCTGAAGTCTGCATTGTCTGAAATTAAGACAAAGTCATTGATTTTCAGTTTGTTTCACTTTTTTTGTTGTTGTTGTAAGGACACAAGTGATGACTTCTAAGCTCCTTACATGTCAGAGCTGAAATAATTTTATTATTGTATTCTTTATAGCTTTTTTAACCTTTCCAGCCAATCCATCCATCCCTTCAATCTCCTGTTAACATTTCTTTTATATCAAACTTTTTCTATTCAAATTACTAGGTTGTTTTGCCTCCCTTTGGACCCTGATTGATAAATGAGGACTGGAACTCAACTCTCCTCATTGCTGAAGTGTCTTCTTTCTAATAGTAAGTCAGTGAATTGAATGGAATTGAGCATATGGCCAAGCCTACAAAGGTAGAACCCTTGAACATGACATTTCAGGGCATTTCAGATAAAGAACAAGACCAGAAGAGAAATGGATGTGGTTTGATTGATAATTCACCATAGGACTAAATGAGGCAAAGGTGGTTTGTATGCTATTCCACATAGTTCTGGAAGGCTATGGATTGGGAAGGAGAAGACCTGATAGCTTTCTAGTCTACCACACTCCAGGTCACTCCGGTGTGTTCTGCTGTTGGATCTGTGGTGCTGATTCTCTCCTGGGCAACCCAAGGGCTGTGATTTGCTCAAGAACTTCCAGCCTGATACAATTATGAATCCTTCAGACAACATTTGGCCCAGAAATTTTAAAAAGCCCCTTTATAATCACACTTGGTATGATTTTTTTTAGGGAAGAGGTAAGAAAAGTCATTTGTTTTTCATTCAGTAAAATCTTTATAATGAACTCATTATGTGCAAGGCACTCTGCCAGACCTTACAGAGGATAGGAAAAGTGTAACTGATGTGTCTGTGAAGAATCTATGAGAAGGACAATCTTTCAAAGGTACTCATTCTTGGAGAACACGTTCCAGATTGTCTTGGCAGAGTTTTTATTCTAAGTTTATATGAGAAGAGAAAAAACAGCCATTTGTATTGGTTTTATTTATTTGCTTGTCTAAATGGAAAGAAAAGTCAAGGTTTTAAGTCTGCAGAAGTGGATAAATCTCTTCCAGGCCTCTGAGTTACTTGATGCAATTAAAAAAAGAAAAAAATGCCTTTCTTAATACTTTCTCTGCATAATTTTATAGCATCAGACTGAAATAGAGCAGGGCTGCTGGATAATAAGTCAATGTTAGGCCAGTACACACTCATTTAGGCACCACTGGTGATTGTGCCAAGGTTATTTCTATTTATATATTCTATTTCCACTCTAGATAAAGGGCCCACACATGCCTTTAGACAAATTCCTAGTTTTGCCTATATCCTGGGGTTATAATTGAGAACATGGACTCTCGAGTCCAATTGCTAGGGTTGGATCCTGGATGGGTTACTTTCTAGCTCTGTGATCTTGGGTAAGTCAATTAACTCCTGTGGTAGAAACATGTGAACCAAAAGGCAGGTTCACCTATTAATCTGCCTCCTGGTGGATGTGACTCCATGGGCAAATTGGACATTTTGAGGATGTATTATGAGTTAAGGTGTGCATTAATTTGTGAATAAGATCTTCTAAGATCCTATTTAAGTGTGGTCCAACTGAATCAGGGTGGGTCTTAATCCAAATCACTGGAGGCCTTATGAAAAGCTAGAAGTCAGAGAAGGACACAGGAGGAGATCAGGGACACAGCCATGTGATGGGAGTCAAGCCAGCACCAGAAAACTACAGACTGGGGAGAAAGCACGGCCTTGTCAGTGCCTTGATCTTGGACTTCTGGCCTCTGTGAGTGGTATTTGTCATAGCAGCCCTAGAAAACTAAGACAACCTCTCTGTGCTTGAGTTCTTTATCTGTAAAAGGAAGCTAATAATAGTCTCTACTTCCCAGTGTTGTTAATTAAGGTAACATATGTAAAGTCCTCATGATAGTGGTTGGCCCATACTAAACAATGAATACATGTTAGCAACCATTAATGTTTTATAGTTCAGCGATGCTTGCTCTAAGTCTCCTTTCCAAAAATATGAACCATTTCACATCCTCTCTCTCTCTCCTCTCTCAACACGTGCTAAATAATATTATGAACTTTCACTGAGAGAAAGATGAGTGGTGCTGACATCGAGTCTCTGATGTCATCCTTGAAACTTATGGGTGAAAGCCTGGAATCTTCCACGGCAGGTCATGGAGGGGATGTCATCTGTACATTGGGGCTACTGACCACTTGATTCACTCTGATGCTAGCACCGGATACACAGGCATTATTAGTTATTGTCCTTGAGAAACTCACAGCTTATATTTCTGCTTTCAGGTCCCTCCTGGAAGATTTTGTGAGAATAAGACCCAGGTTGGTTGATTCACTCGGAAGATTCTGGACTAGTGTGCCCCTCTGCCAGCTGAGGCCTTCAACTCCTGCAGAGCTGGTAACTCCTGCTGGGATCCTCTGGGACCCTCATCATTTCATTGTCTGAGGTCCAACGCCTTCCCTCTGATTTCTTCTGTTCCCAGGGTGCTCCCTTTCACAGGCTCTTCCTCCAGGTTAATATTACAGATACCAAACATGTCCCCTCTTCCTCCTCTTCCCACCCCTTCTTCTTCCTACGTTAGGAATAATAAAGACAAATTAGAGATAAAAAGAAGATTGAACCGTTGAGTTTGGGTCTCCTCAGATTCACACCTTGACTTGTGAAAAATCGCTTGGAAGTTAGTTCTGATTTTATTTCTCAGGTGTAGGGTGCAGTGACTACACAACTCCTATAGCTTTAGGAACACCAGGGCGAAATTCCTTTTCAAATCTTTTAGCAAGGGCTCCCTAAGTCCATCAGTAAATAGTAAACAGAATCGGAGATTGAAAGAGTCAGAGATCCAAAAAAATTTTTATCAGTCCACACTGCGTTTTCTAGTTAGCCCCTGGAAAGGTGAAGCGGGATTGAATTTCCATGCATTTTAACTCTATGTAGTGTACCTAGAAAATGCAAAAACTTACGCAGCGCAGTCACTCAAATTAGCAGCAATGAATTTACCGACGTCCTGCGTTGGGAGCAATGCTTCCGGCCTGGAGCGCTTTGGCCCGGTGCGTCTATCAGTGGGGAGCTTGGAAAAGGCTGGGCCACCCCTGGCGCCCCTGCCCCGCCCGGAACGGCAGCCGCCCCCAACCCGTCCCCCGCGCGCCGCGCCCGGGTCCCCGCCCCACCCGGCCCGACACCCCGCCCTCTGCCGCCGCTCACGCCCCAGTCGCGCGGGGGAGCGAGGAGGCGGGCGGCCCGCGGGTCTCCGCGACCCTTTAAAGCGTGGCGGGCCGGGGCCGCGCACTGTCAGCCACGCGGCGGAGGGAACGGCGCGCCGAGCTGGCGGCCGCGGCTGGACGACCCGGGCGCCGAGGCTGCGCTCCCCGGGGCCGGCGGGGCGGCGCTCCCAGCTCCCGGCCCGCGACTCCCCGGCGTCCGCTCGGAGTCCCCGCCTGGCGCTCGGTCTAGCGCACGCCCGGGGCGCGCCGTCGGGTCCCGCCGCGCCCACTGCAGACCCGCCGTCCCGCCGCCAGCCCATCGCCCGGGCTGTCCCCTCTCCGCCCCCGGGTGTCACCGCTCGCGGCGCCCGTCATGCTGCGCCCGCTGCTGCTGGCCGCGCTGTGCCTGGCGGGCCGGCCGGGCCCCGGCGGCGGATGCCAGCTGCCGTCCGAGTGGCGCCCCCTGAGCGAGGGCTGCCGCGCCGAGCTGGCCGAGACCATCGTGTACGCCCGGGTGCTGGCGCTGCACCCCGAGGTGCCCGGCATGTACAACCACCTGCCGTGGCAGCACGCGGCCGGCGCCGCGGGGCTCCTGTACGCCGCCGAGGTGGAGATGCTGTGCGACCAGGCGTGGGGCAGCATGCTCGAGGTGCCCGCCGGCTCCAGGCTCAACCTCTCGGGCCTGGGCTACTTCTCATGCCACTCGCACACCGTGGTCCAGGACTCTTCCTACTTCTTCTTCCTCAGGTGAGCCGGGCGGGTCGCGAGGCCCCCAGGCTAGGCTCTCCGGCCCCATCCTGGGGACCCCAGGCTAAGGGGAGCTGCTTAAAAAAACAGGGACCAATCTCACTTTTTAGGACACAGAAGGGTGTTGCAGCCAAAAGCGCAAAGTAGTTTGCAACAATCCGCTTGACTTTTTTTTTTTTAAAACGAGCTTCGGTGGGAAGAGCTTGGGACCGTGAATCAAATCCTGGTGGGGATTCTGGCTCTGCCTTTCCGAATTGCTTGGTTTTGAGCAAGTTACTCACTTTCTCACACACCTCAGTGTCCTCACCTTCACCATGTGAGAGACGGGTTGGCTGAGGCGAAAACCCTTTGAACCATACAAGGTCGGGGGGGCGCCGCGGAGGCGAGTAAGTACTTTTCCCCTCCCCCCTCTTAAATAACAAGATGGGGCTGGTATGGGGCGCAGTCTGCTGTTCTTGACCTTCAGGGTCCCCTGTCAGCTCTCAGCAGACCTGAATGCCAGGTTATTCAGAGAAGGGCAGGTACATGAGGACGGGGGTGACTTTCTGCTGGTTAAGAGCCTGGCTCTGTGAAGGGGCTAACGGGGACCAGGCAGGAGACGCACTCTGCTGGAGAGCCCTGGCGTCCTGCGGCTTCCATGAAAGCTGGCCTGTGTTCAAGGTGCAGTGCACCTGCCTGAGAACGCAGGCAGTGGTTCCACCCAAGAATGAACTAAAGAACGGCAGGTGGGACCCTAAATTCATGGGTTGCCTCCAGTTGAGTTAGGAGAGTAATGGAGAGCAACATATACATGAAATCCAACATACACATCAAGCCGGATAGGGAGTGAATTAATGCAGCAATAAGGCTACGGAATGCCTTTGACCTGGGTCTGCAGACTCACTTTTTAGCTCTTGAGATTTCACATCCCTCTGAGGAAAAAAAAACAACAGTGAGTTCCACAGAGGGGTGTTCATAAGCTCATGGCAACACGTGTTTTCCATATTCAAGCCAGAATATCTAAGTTTAGAATCTGTGACGTGCTTTGTGTTGGCTTGAGTGGTTTAGCTAGCTGAAGTTGAATTTTTTTTGTTAATTGTTGGGGAAGTATAGTTTCTTTAAAAAAATGTCAGCAAGGGTGATACAGAAAAACTCAACTCAGATTTCTCATGTTTTTATTTAAGGAAATTACTGAGAACCAGGCTATAAAAATATTCAACAATTTAACCTTTTTTTTTTTTTTTCCAAAGAAAAAAGGAGCCCAAGTACTTGAGCAGACATTAGTGTTTTTTGTTTATTTTTTTCTCTCTTTCTTTCTTTCTGAGTCTATCATGAAATACAGTTTTGTCCAGTGCCTCTGTGGTGTTCAGCCAGCTTTTTCTTCTTTTGCGCTGACATGTTTACAAAAAGTTAGGGCAGAAATGCAGAGGCAAACAGTAGTCTGACAGATTCCCATTTCACAGGGAGGGCTGGTCTGCCCTGAAGTGAGTTAGCAAGTGCATACAAATCATTCCTTCTCTGTTCTGCTGGGACATGTGGAGACCAGACCGGCAGAGGCTCTGCTCAGCATCACCGGAGAGGTGGCAGGGGGTCCCATGAGGAACTCTGCGTGCCGCCTGTGGGCCGAACTTGAACTTGAACCTCTCCTTTCCCTTTTCATGAGTCTTTATCTTTACAACAAGCTGTTCATACTAGGCTCTGTGAAAATGTTACCTGCTTTTTATGCTGCTCTCCCACTGTGCCAAGTACTTTATTTCTTTACATACATTTTCTAATGCGATTTTGTAACAACAGTGAGAAGAGGGTACTATCATAAATCTGTTTTACACATCGGGATGATGAGGCTTGGAGAATTTAGGACATTTGTTTCAACTAATACAGAAGATAAGTGGCAGAAGCGGAACTTGAACCCAGGTCATTACAACTGGCCTTCCTTTTACCAAGAACAAAGAATGAGCTTCTTATGAGAAGAAAGACCCTTGGGAGACTTGGGAGACACATACACACACACAAATGCATGCCTGCATGCACAGACACATGCACACACACATGCACATGTGCACACACAAATCTACACATGCATACACACACATGTGCATGCATACACATGCACACACAGGCGCACACATGCACACACACACACACACTTTCCTCTGCTTCACCCAAACTCTTCTTTTTGAAAACTTCAGAAATAGACTCATGTAGTGTGGGGTAGAGGGACAATTAGAAGTAATTGTTTGCTAATGAGAACCAAAGGAGACATTGTCATGGAATTGTACAGAATGTTACTCTCTTCTCTGACTCCCAGTTGACACTGGCCCTCTCTACGGGGCCCAGGCTACAGCTCTGCTTTTTCTCTCATCCCCAATAGGATGGATGAAAACTATAACCTTTTGCCTCATGGAGTCAATTTCCAAGATGCCATCTTTCCAGACACTCAAGAGAACAGAAGGATGTTTTCCAGCCTTTTCCAGTTTTCAAACTGTTCTCAAGGGCAGCAGCTGATGACTTTTTCCAGTGACTGGGAGGTCCAGGAAGATAATAGGGTAAGAGTTGGCTGTGCCATGTGCCACAGCAAACTGACAGAGCAGCAACAGCTTGTGTGAATTCTGTGACCAGAGGAATCAGGACTGCTCTTCCCAAAGTCCAGAGCATTGTCCTCTCTTCTTTCTTTCCCACCCTCCCTTCCCCCTCCCTTCCTCTGTCCCTCCGCCCCTCCCAGCAGTTAAGAACCACTGCTTCAGACTCCTGTTGATAAGATTTTCTTCACAAGTGAGGGAATGAGAGGGGTGGCGGTTGGCACACGTGCCTCAGTTTCTTCTACTGTAAAACGGGGACCATTCCTTTAGCACCTACCATACAGGAGTGATGCAGAATGATTACATGTGCCAAAAATTTAAGTCTGTGCAGCCTCTGGCACAGTGCTCCATGGGGTAAGCCCTTGATAAGCCATCATGGGGATCGTTACTATCATTGTTGACAAAAAAGAGCTCGAGGAGATTTAACCATACTTGCTAAACCCTAACCCTAACCCCTGACTCCTAACCCTAACCCCTAAACCCTACCTGCTAACTCTAAATCCTAACCCTAACCACTAACCCTAACCCCAACCTCTAAACCCTAACTGCTAAACCCTAAACCCTATCCCTAATACTAACACGAACCCTAACTCCTAAACCCTAACCCTAACCTTAACTGTAACTGCTAAACCTTAACTCTAACTCCAATCCTAAACCCCTCAACCTAACCCTAACCCCTAAGCCCTAATACCTAGCCCTAACTCTAACCCCTAACCCTTAATCCTAACTCCTAACCCCAACCCGTAAACCTTAACTCCTAGTCTCTAACCCCTAGTCCCCAAACCCTAACCCTAACCCTACAAAGTGGTGCAGGTTGGCACAGGGTGGCCAAGATGGATAAAAGGGTCGGGATTATTTGGAGGTACAAAAATGTAAACAGGATCTCCCAATCTGGAGCAGATGCCAGAGTCGTGGGGAATCTTTGAGGATGGCCACTTTTCCCCAAAGCCACGGCATTGCCGCAGCCCAGTTGTGGCGGCCATCAACAGAGGTGCTTAAAGGACCTCTGTTGATGGCCGCCACATCCTCTGTTGATGGCCGCCACACCCAGTTCTTATGATGGCAGGCCCGGGGTAGTCTAGGTCTACAGTGGGGCAGTGGCCCGCCCCTCCTGATCCCCTCTCAGAGTCCCTTTTAGGGCCATGTGACAGACCGCTGGGGCATTCCATCATGGGAACATGGGTATCACATGGAATAAGAGCCTTTGTCTGGGTCCATGAGCCAGTTTGCCCGTGGTAGATGGCTCCATTCTTTCCACTGGTGTGTAACAGGTTTGAGGGAACTGTCCTTCTCTTCCCTGGTGGGTGGGCCCAGGACAGCTGCCTTGCTTTTCCAACCTCTCAGCTTCAGGTCTCCCTGGCACCTGGAGGCCTTCTCCATTCTCTGGCACCCGGCTGCTCCCGTGATGGGCAGCTATGTCCACTTAAGGGCAGTTATTCCTTCTGACGGCTTGGACGTTTCTGAGAGATCCCTTCCTTAGGCTTACCCTCATGACAGCAATCTTGATTCCTTTAACCATGATTTCCAGAATTTTCTGAGCCCTTGTTCTACATTTTGCTCCCAACACGGTTCCAAGCACCTGTTTGGGGTTTTTGTTTTCTCTTCTGAATCTTTACCCTGCCCACTCCATACTGAATCGAATGCATCAAGTCTAAGCGTGGGTATCCCAAGCTGGTGTATCCAAAATGGAATCTTTTTAGGGTCAGCCCTTCGGTTTTCCTGTAGCAGAAGCTTTGCTTATAGTACTAGACCCTTGAAAACAATAGATTTATGTCAAGAGAACAGACATTATTCCAAAATACTTTTGTAACAGCCCAATAACTCATTAGCCCCGTGGTCACATAATGAAGCTATTAACATTTCCCTGAAATTAGATTTTTCATCATTTGAAAACAATTAAACAAGAGAACCCATGGAGAATTGTTTCAGTGTGAAGGCAGTTCTGTTTCTGTCATTCAGATGTTGATTCTGGGGAGAATTCCTTTTTTCCTTCCCACCCTGGCCTCTTAGATTAAAAAAAAAAAAATGTACACGTGCTGCATTGCTTTGAGGATGCATCAAAAGCTTTAGGGTAGGAAAAAAATTGTTCCAGATTGCTAAACTGGTACGTTGCCAAAATTGAGAAGATACCCCACACTTTTCTTCACCTCTCCTTAGTTCATTCTTAAGCCCTGCCCACTTTGAGAGGTATTGTATCAGAGCTAATTTAAATTAGCAATTAAAGTTTCATTTAAAACTAAAATTGAATTTATTTTAAAGAATTGTATGATACTTCCTGAGATATTTTTAGATGCGCTGGAGTGATTTGAATTGAGTATCTTAGAGTTAGTGAAAGAATTACTGACAATTACTTGCTCCCCTCTTCAAAGGACGCTGACAATTCCTTGCCTCTTTCTATGTGAAGGTAACCTTCAAATTATCTAACCTACCCAGGATAAATATATCACGTATGTCCAAAGCAGTTGATATTTTTCCTGCCTGCAGTTCTGCAACCTCACGTGGAACGAGAAGATCTGTTCAGGTCTCCTTTTTCTTCCAGGGGAAAAGGCAGAAGAGACTTTTGTTAATCAGAGCACACTAAACCTCCGCACGCTTTGAGACCAAATGCAAACAGCCTGGTCTCTGCACAAATGCCTTTCTTGTATTCCATGCCGCATGTAGATGGCAAATCCTGTGGGAATGTTAACGAGCGCTTGTACTTTCCACTGTAACGCTCACTCAGCTTCTGTTCAGCTGGCCGGTGGACTCAGGCTGTAGCTGCGAAGAGCGGGCACCTTGCATTCTCCTCTCTCCTGATCATTCTCGCTTTCTCTGTCCCGGAAGATCACAGAACCAAGCCAGAGGTTAGGAAATGGAACAGGGGCCCACGCTTATGCGGGAAAGCATTTGTGCTGCACTGCCAGGGGGACAATCTTCTTGGTCCTCATCAGTGAGACCCTCCCACTGCCCAGGCTCTTCCAGTGCCCCTCCAGCTTTGGGTTTCCCACCCACGCCCCAATAAATAGAAACCCCGTCTTGCTGTCACCAATTGCTAAGGAGCCGATAGTGCTCCTGAGAGTTCGGCATCGTGTTGTTAATGGGACTTCGGGGAATGTCTTTGGCGAGGTGGAGCTTCCACCCCGATTTCCTGGCAGACTTCTCTTCAGACCAGCCAGAGACATTGTTCCTTCCTTATTTTTTTTTCTCTTGCTGGGAGAGTGTAACAGTCAAAACATCAGTTGGACACTTTGTCCTCTCTGTCGGTGCTGTCCCCTGAGATCAAGCCCCAGGCTGACCCTTACTCACATCAGTCAGTCGTAAAACGCGATGGGGTTGAAGGAAAGGCTGTGACAGGCCCGCTGCCAGGGTGTCTTTTTCCCCTTTTGGAGCCAGGGAGAGTGCTGGGGGTGGGGTGGGGGGCGCGGAGCCATCTCTCTCCAAGCTGCTCAGAAGGAGCGTGCAACTTTAATCAAGAGGCCAGGTCAGCTCTGCCACATCCAGAGGAAGGACGCTGGGCAGGCCCTTTAGTTCCTCATGACTTTAGTTTTCTCATTTATAGAGTGGAGTAATGGCTAAACTGGCTAACACGGTTGTAAGGTCCAATTAGAGCATCCGTTTGGAAGCACTCTGTAAACTGTAAAGAGTGGTGTATTAGTCTGCCAAGGGGGTGCTGATGCAAAGTACCAGAAATCTGTTGGTTTTCATAAGGGATATTCATTTGGGGTAAAAGCTTACAGTTCCAAGGCCGTAAAATGTCCGACTCAAGGCGCCGTAAGAGGTGCCCCCTCTCCAAAGTCAGCTGCCACGTGTTGAAGCAAGATGGCGGGCGATCTCTGCCTGGTACCTCCTTCCCCTCTGGGCCTCCTCTTTCTCCTGAGCTCCCTGGGCCCCTCTTCTTCAGGCTTTGTGCTCAAGTGATCCTGCAGTCCTCTCTCTCCTGGCATAGAGCTCGTTTCTTTCCCGGCCTTCTATATAAGTCTCAGCTGTTATGCTCTCTTTGCTCAAACCTTCTCCTTCCTTTTACATGGCAAGATAAAAAAAATAACAGAGCTCTTTCTTTCTGGGTGTCTGTCTGTGCGAGTGCCTGTTAATATCAGACCCAGCAAAGGGGCAGGGACTCCACCTGAGCCACACCCACTGACCTAGTCAAATCAAAAGCCCTAATCTTAACAGGCAATCTAATCAAAGACGCCTCAGCTGAATTTAATGTGATCAAAGGGTATCACACCCAGAGGAATAGTTAACAAACATAATCTTTCTCTTTTTGGGATACATAAAATAATCTCAAACTGCCACAAGTGGTATGAAGAGGTATTGCTGTAAATTGATCATTGTAAAGTATTTATACTTTAAAAAATACACATTTTGGAAATTAAAAGCTTCCTGCTGTTAACTGGGAAGCCCTAGAGTACCATATGGCAGCCACAATGGCAACTGAGGTCTGCGATGGGGAAGGGAAAATGAAGGGGAGCCGTCAGGCCCAAGATCACCCATTCCACAGAATTTATTGAGTTCAGTGCAGGGAACCCTTCTACTGAAAAAAAAAAAGTTTATTGAATTATAAAGCAGTAACATAGTCATATTAGCATGGGCTCCAAAATCTAAAGTATAAAATGGTATTGAGTAGAGTTCCTCTCCCAAATTTGATCCCCCATCTACCCAGTTCCCATCCACCTTCCAAACAAGTAACCACTGTTATAAGGTTCTTGTGTAAACATTCAGGATATTTTTATTCAAGCAAGTAAATCAAGCAGTCTTTATTCGCCCTCTTTTTGGACACAAATGGCAGCCCACCACGCACACTACTCTGTCTTGCTTTATTTACAGATGAAGAGCTTTCGAAATCAATGCCTATAAAGTTGCCTTATTATTTTAAATAGCTGCATAGTATTCCATGGTATGGATGTATCATAAGATATTTAACCAGCCTCCTATTAAGGGATAATCAAGTTGTTTCCAACACATTGCTATTACAGACAGTCCTGAATTGTATGACCTTATATATACCTGATTTTGTGGAATTGCTGAGTCAAAACCTTAGCAAATATTTATTGGGTGAACCAGCTTCTGTGCCTGGACACTAAGGTTTCAGTGGTGAGCAAAATACTCCTAGCTCTCATAAAGCTTAGATTCCTAGTGTTGGAGAGTGACATAATCAAAAGATCGCATTAATGACTCTATTAATTTGAAATGGAAAGAAATGCTCCAAAGGAAACAAAAAGATCTGACCTAGACTTGAGGCTGAAGAAAGCCTTCTCTGATGAAATGATATTTGAAGAATTAAGAGGAATCCTAGTTACAGTTGGGGTTGGAAAGATTATAGCAATCTAGAGAAAGAGAAAAATCCATGCAAAGGCCCTGTGGTGGGAGGGTATAGGATAATTTTGAGGAAAGGAAAGCAAGCAAACCCCTGTGACTGGAGTAAAGAGAGTGAGTGAGAAAGATGAGGCAGGAGAGTGTTAGGCCCTGTCCAGGCCATGCAGGGATTTATAGAGCATGGTGAGAATTTGGTCTTTATTCTGACAGTCAAGGGCAGAGAGTGTTCAAAAAGGCTGAGTAATGAGCAGAGCCAAAAGCTATTGAGAATTTAAGTGAGATGAGGACTGACCACCCATCTTTGGCAGCCTAAATGAGGGCAGTTTCCATAGAGAAAGCACGGCAGAATCTGGCGGTGATGTGGGAGTGTATGGGACGAGAGGATATGAGGATACTGAGGCAGACAATTCTTTTCTGAAGGTTGGCCGTGGATGGTTTAATGCAGATAAAGCTGCAGGTGAAGGGAGCAGAAGGGTTGAAGGAGGAATTTTGCTGTGCTCTATTTAAACATGGCAGCCATCTTGTTCAAACCATCTTGATTCCCACTCTTCAGACACTGTCTACTCAAACAGAATAAGCTACCCGAGGGCAGGGATATCTGTTTTGTATACTGTTGGTTTACTTGGTACATTTTTATGGGTCTTATACCTTTGTTAAATGAATGGTGTCTCTTACTCAGAGGACTCTGAGGCCTAAGGAAGTAGAGACCTTCTTTCTCTCCTTTTTACTTTTAAAATGAACTTTAAAAATTTACATACAGGAAATTTCATTCTTTATCAGGTACAGTTCTGTGAGTTTTGACAAATCTAGAGGTTTGAGTAACCCCATTCAAGATGGAGAACAGTTCCATCACTGCAAAACACCCTCCTTGTGCTGCCCTTTTGCAGTCAAACCCTCCCCCACCCAAAACTCCTGGCAACCTCTTTAGTTTTGCCTTTTCCAGAATGTGAGATAAATGGAATCATACAGTATGTTGCATTTTGAGTTTGGCTTCACTTGAGATTCATCCACATTGTATACATCAATAGTTCGCTCCTTTTCATTGCTGAGTTGTATTCCCTTGTACAAATGTACCACAATTTCATTTATCCACTCACCAGTGGAAGGGTATTTGGCTTGTTTTCAGTTCTTGACTACTGGAGCTGCTATAAAAATTCATGTACAGGTTTTTTTTGTAAACATGAATGCTCATTTCTCTTGAGGGAGTACCTAGGAATGGGATTTCTGGGTCATATTGTAAGTGTATATTTAACTTTATAAGAAACTCTCATCAGTATGTGGCATTGTCAGGTTTTGTTTTTTAAATTTGGACATTCTAATAGGTGTGTAATTGTATCTCATTGTAAGGTTTCCGCCCCCTCCCCCCCGGGGGATATAAACTGTTTTAGAAAATATTTTTATTGTAGAAAAATATAGACAGCATAAAATTTTCCATGTTAACCACTTTCAAATATACAATTCAGTGGTTTTAATTACATTTACAAAGCTGTGCTACCATCATCATCATGTTACCAAAACTTTTTCAACACCCCAACAAAAACTCTGTGCCTGTTAAGCAATGACTACCCATCTGCTCTCTTCTCCCCAGCCCCTGGTAACCTGTTAATTTGGTAATCTACCTTCTGTCTCTATGAATTTGCATATTCTAGGTATTTCATATAAGTGGAAGCATACAGTATGTGTCCTTTTGTGTCTGAATTATTTCATTCAACATGGTGTAGATAGTCTTCACTTTCCTGATGATGTCCTTTGATGCACAGAAGTTTTACATTTTGTCCAGTTTTATCCATTTTTTTCTTTTGTTGCTTGTGATTTTGGTGTCATCTCTAAGAACCCACTGCCTAATGCAAGGACTGAAGATAGTTCCCTACATTTTCTTCTAAGAGTTTTATGGTTTTAGTTATTATATTTAAGTCATTGATTCATTTTTAATTGTTGTTTGTGGTGTGAGGTAGGGGTCAATTTTTATTATTTTGCATGTGGATATTCAATTTTCCCAACACCATTTGTTGAAGAGATTAATTTTTCCCCATTGAGTGGGCTTGGCACCCTTGTCCAATATCAGCCAAAGATGTGTGGATTTATTTTTGAACTGTTCCATTGGTCTATATATCTGTCCTTATGCTATTACCACACTCTTCTGTTTATGGTAACTTTGTAATAAGTTTTGAAAGCAGGAAATGTGAGTACTGTAACTTTGTTCTTTTTCAAGACAGTTTTGGCTAATCAGGGCCCCTTGCCCTTCCATATGAATTTCATAATTTGCTTTTTCGTTTCTGCAAAGAAGGCTTTTGGAATTTTGATTGGGATTTTGTTGAATCTGTAAATTGCTTTGGTTAGTATTGCCATCTTAACAATATTAAGTCTTCCAATCCATGAACATGGGATGTCTTTTCATTTATTGATGTCTTCTTTAATTTCTTTCAACAATGATTTTTAGCTTCCCATGTACAAGTATTTTGCATCCTCAGTTAAATTTATTTCTAGATATTTTATTTTAGGTGCTATTCATTGTGGTTTAAATATGCATTTCCCTAATGCCTGATAATGATGAGTGTCTTTTTATTGCTTATTTGCCATCCATGATACTTCTTTGTGGAAGTGTCTATTCTTTTGCCCAGTTTAAAGTTTTTGTTGTTGCTGTTGTCTTTATATTCTGGGTACAGAGGTCCTTTGTCAGATATTTTCAAATATTTTTTTCCCAGCCTGTGACTTATCTTTCCATTCTACTAACAGAGTCTTTCACAGAGAAAGAGTTTAACATTTTTGTAAAGTATAGCCTATCAATTTTTTTTTTCTGAATTATGATTTTGGTGCCATGTCTAAAAATTCTTTGTCATACCCAAAAGCACAAAGATTTTTCTTGAATGTTTTTTCCTAAATGATTACTAGTTTTATATTTTACGTGTAGATCTGTGATACATTTTGAGTTAACTTTGTAGAAGGTGAGAGGTATTACAGGTTGATATTCATTTTCTTTTTGCATATAGATCGTTTTCTTGGAATTTATCCTGTTTTGGGTTTGCTGGGCTTCTTGTATCCGTAAATTAGGTTTTTCACAAAATTTGGGGAGTTTTCGGCCATTATTTTTTTCTACACCCAACTCTTTTTCCTCTCCTTCTGGGACTACAATGACATGAAATGTTAGATTTTAAAAATATTGTCCCACAGGTTCCTGGGGTGCTATTCATTTTATTTCCAATTTCTATATTCTCTGTAATTTTTCCTGATCCAATGTCATCAAGTTTACGCCCTCTTTTCTCTGCCCTCTCCATTATGCCATGTAGTCCATCTGGTGACTTTTTAACATTTGGATATTGTATTTTTCAGCTCTAAAGCTTCCATTTGGGATTTTTAATGGGTTCTTTTTCTCTGCTGGGAACTTCTACTGTTCTATTTATTTCAAGAGTATCCTCTATTCAGCCTCACCCTTCGGTCAAGTCCTCATCGCCTCTCATTGTCCAGATTTTAAGA
>JAQZBX010058050.1:0-17823 GCA_029593785.1 Cabassous unicinctus
CAAAACACCCCACACAACCATTCCCCATCCGTGTGGTACTACACCCACAATGGATATACGCATCCAGGGGCCTTGCCACTGAGCATAGACTACAGTTCACATCACAGACCACACTCTTTCCCACCCAGTTCTGCATGGTATATTCTGATGGAAAATGGCCTACATTCGTCGCTGCTTCGCCACTCAGGACAACCCCCAAAGTCCCAAAAAAGCCCGAGTATTTCAACTGCCCCTCCCCTCCCTGCCCCAAAAATGTCCAGTGGCCACTGGCTCCGCCTCACTGTTACAATTTCTTCCATTGCTTGAATCACAGTATGTCTACAACAGAACACCACCAATTCCACTCTAGTCCACAGCTCCTCCCCCCATCCTGAGTGGACTTGGAAGGTGATGTCCACTCCACCTCCATGTGAGAGAGGGCTTATATTCCATGGATATAGTGGATGGGATTACTCAATGAGGAAATCTGAATTCCCACCCTGGAGAGCTCTGCTACATTCCCCAAGGGAGCAGCAACCGTCCCCAGAGTGCAGAGGCAGTGTCTGGCATATGTTAGTTTTGTGAATGTATTATGACTGTCCTTTGGACAGCAAGATATTCAGCCCCATTTTGCACATCTAGATCAATTGTCTTTCTCCAGTTTTTAAGATACATATGTAAGCCATTCATATCATAGAAGAGTACTAGAATATGCCGGCATTACATTAAACTCTCTCAGTACATATTTTAAAAACATAATGGCTGTTAAACATATGGGAACAGATGTTCTTCTTTTGTTTTACACAACAAATAACATTCTGATTGTTTGTAAATTAAATGATTTGTTCTCATTGACTTAAGTGATAAACCAAAGGCATCTGCCCATTTATAATTGCACTGTCAAATTTTTGCAGATATAATTCATATTACAAGGATCTGTATTTAAGGGTCTGGCCTTACCTTCTTCCTGTTGAGAAATCTAGCCATTATATATATAGTAAAGCATAAAATTGTAATTTTTCCCTCATCTTTTTTCTTTACTTATAACTTAAATTCACTTAAGTGTACTTAAATGCCTGTTATATAATTTATTTATCAGTGAAGGAAATCAAACATTTTCTAGATGTTTTAATCAGAAAATTATGCAATAAAAGGAATTAGAAACTAATGTAATTGGAGAGGTTGGAGTAGTTGGCATTTGGAAAGAGGAGTGGGCACTTTTGAGATGAAGCATTCACTCTCTAAGCTGTGATCCAGAGACAAGGAAGCAAGGCTCAGGAAGAAAGGTCACTGCAACTACTTCTCAAAGTCCTTCATTTCCAAGATTTTAAAAAAGATAATTTTCTTGAGAAATATTTAAATTTTTCTTTTTACACTTATGGCTTTAATCCATACAGCATTTATTTTGCAGATATGTTCTGAGGTGGAGATGTACTTTCCTTTTATATGATAGGTTTAACTAAACTGTCCCATAACTATTTATGGAATAACCATTCAATTTTCTACTACCCTGTGATGTCACCACTTCCATGTATTAATTTATTGTATGAATGCATTTTTCTGTTTCTTGAATTTCAGTTTTGTTCAATTAATTTGTCTATCCATGAGTTAATACCAAACTGTTAAATTTACTATAGTGTTTCAGATACTATTGCTATATTAAAATCACTCCAAAACTAAATGGCTTTAAAAAAACACACAATCATTTATTATCTCAAAGGAGTCATGTGGGTCAGGAATTCCTGAGCAGATCAGATAGGTGCTTCTGGCTCTGGGTCTTTCACAAGGTTGCAGTCAGAAAGTGAGTGGGGTGGGATCATCTAAAAGGTTTCCTTACTTGCATGCCTGGTGCCTGGGCTTGGAATTCTTGCACAGTGAGGCCTGGAATAGATGGTGTTCCTTGGGCATCTCCCTTCTATCTCTACATTTTCTCTCTGCATGGTCTCTCAGGCATGGTGGCTTCAGCATACTTGGTCTTTTTTACATGATTACTAAGAGCTCTAAAACCTTTGTGTCACAAGACGGTAAGCCAGACAGAAGCTGTATTAACATAACCTTGGAAGTAACACAGATTCACTTCTGCCTTACTCTTAGACAAGACAGTAATAATGTTCCTCCCAGGTTCAAAGAGAAAAGGCATAAACTCCAACTCTTGGGGAAGTGGCAATGATCTGGAAAAGCATATAAAACAAGGAATATTGTCATTGAGTTACAATCTGCCACATATGCCCTCTGGCCACAACAACACACATGTGCCCCACAAACAAAACACACAATTTCAACTTCTTCAAAGACTCCTCTCCAGCCACATTAACTATAGCATCAGAATGAGGCTTATGGTCCATATCTCATCATCTAAATGAAGTTTAGCTATGGATGATATTCCTGAATGTGGTTCCATGGATGCAGCTTGTTGAGTATCATTCCTTTCAATTGTAAGACATGAACTAAAGGGACAAGTATGTGTCCTAACCCAATGTCAACATACAATGGCATGGTAAAACTTTTATAGACACATGTTAAAACAGAGAAAAACAGAAGGCACAGAGCCACACAGAAGTGAATGTTCTATAAAAATTCTGAAAGCCAGCCAGACACATATTGCTGCAAGTGCCTTGGTTATTGCCAATCATAGTTTTGGGAGTGAGTTTCCATGACTTTCATTTTTCCCTTTATAGACTCTTGATCTGCACTTTGTTATCTACTCTTTTCCATGATATATAATGGGTGCTTGTAGGTTAGTATTTTTCTCAAGCTACTTTTTATCTACAAAAATATAGCAGTCCAGAGTTGATTTTGAATTGACTCTGTTCCTTTTTGTCCAAACTAATATAATTTCTGTAATTTTTTGTAAGTTGCCCATGAATATTATTAGAATTTGCTACAGTTAGATAAAAGTCACATACACAGAAAGAGCTGTGAATGAGAAACTGTTTTCTTTTCAAATTCATCAAGTCCTGATTCATTAATATTTAGTAACTCTTTCTTTAGAATGACTCTCTGTCCTCAAATTTTAATAAAGACAAATGGAATAACCTGAAAAACACCTTCTACACTTTACCTAGAACCCTCCTTAGATCATTCAGTTCATCAGACACATATTCTATTTCCGTGTGCTAAAGACAATATTGTTTTTAAAATTTCCACTCTCCTCCTATAACATTTTCTTCACTTTCATTTGAGCTTTCCCTGGCTTATCCAATTTGCAGTCAATCTGTAGAACTATAAGCATGTTTTCTTTTCTTTTAAACAAAGCTATATGATTGGTACATATTAATAATGGGATAATGGTGAGAGGAATATAAAGTTGCATCAGACTAAATTTATTGATATGACCCCACTAAGCAGAAATTCTGGATCCAAAACTGTAGCTCAAGGGCTCTAACAGTATGTTTGGGTGGCTGACTTAAACATGGACAAAAAGATGGCCTAACATGTCTGAGGCTGAGAAGCCCAATTTGCCCTGGTATACAGTAGAAAGGGGAATTCAAAGGCTTAGAGAGACTGGAATGCTAGAATGGATTATCCATTTAAGACATGTCCACACACCCCAGGAATGTCCAGAGGACACACATTTAACCAGGACTGTGAGGAATAAATTTGAAAGGCTAATTCCATCTTCCCTAAAGAGCTCTGTGGTTGCTCTTCTCTCTAGTCCAGATATTATTGTAGGGAGGGCTGTAATGGAAGTAAAGTTCTTAAACATTATTGGGATGATCAGATCTCAGTCCTGTAACAGTCAAGTATCTGCAGTTAAGAGCCAAAGACAAGGTGGTTGTTGTACTGCAATGAAAGGCAGATTCAAAGCAGCACCAAAATACTGTGCATTGCCTAAAGTTATGGCATTGGATAATAGATCATGGCATACCTAGAAATGAAATAGATGGGCAGTCTAGTAAATTTCTTCTGCATCTGTATAAGCAGCAGAGTTCTATGTAGAGTGAACAAAACTCTAACTTGAATTATGGATGCATAAAATCATGATCCCTTAAATCACTTCCCAGACTTGAGAAAGTTTACACACCCAGAGACCCTTAAATGAGGAGAAGGCCAGGTCCCCTTGAGAAAGGATCCTGTTAAACTGACAAAAATTTTTACTGTTAATCTTCCTCTCACCTTTCCCCAAGGAGACCTCTGGCCTTTTAGCAGAGTAACCGTGTATTGGAGAAAAGGAAATTAGACATTTTGGGGATTAATAGACACAGGCTCAGAAATGACATTAATTCCATGAGACCCAAAACATCACTGTGGTCCACCAGAATAGGAGCTCATGGATGTCAGGTGATTGATGGAGTTTTAGCTCAGGTCCATATCACAGTGGGTCCAGTGGGTCCTGTGCTCATTCTGTGGTTATTTCCCCAGTTCCAGAATGCATAATTGGAATAGACATACTAAATAACTAGCAAAATCCCCACATTGGAACCCTGATTTATGGAGTGAGGGCTATTATGGTTGGAAAGGCCAAGTGTAAGCCACTAGAATTACCTCTGCATTGCAAAAGAGTAAATCAAAAGCAATATTGGATTCCTGGAAGGGATTGCAGAGATTAGTTCCACCACCAATGATCTGAAGTATGCAGGGGTGGTGATTCAGACCACATCCCCATTCAACTCTTTTATTTGGCTTGTTCAAAATAGAGATGGATCTTGAAGGATGACAGTAGATTATCATTAACTTATCCTGGTGGTGACACCAATTGCAGCTGCTGTCCCAGATGTAGTATCATTGTTTGAGCAAATCAGCATAACCCCTGGTACCTGGTATGCAGCTGTTGATCTGGCAAATGCTCAATTGCCATTAGTAGGGACCACCAGAAACAGTTTGCTTTCAGCTGGCAAGGCCACCAGTGTACCTTCACTCTCCTCCCTCAGGTGTATATCAACTTTCCAGCCCTATGTCATAATATTGTCTACACTTACCCTTAATCATATCTCTCTCCCACAAGACATCGCACTGATCCATTATATTGATGATATCAGGTTGATAGGACCTGGTGAGCAAGAAGTAGCAATGACTCTAGACTTATTGGTACGGCATTTGGATGAGAAAGGATGGGAGAAAAATCCTACAAAAATAGAGTGGCCTTCCAATTTAGTGAAATTTCTAGGTGTCCAGTGGTGTGAGGCATGTCAAGATATCCCTCTAAATTGTTAGATAAGCTGTTGCATCTGGACCCTCCTATGAGGAAAAAAGAGTCACAATGCTTAGTTGGTCTCTTTGGATTTTGGAGACAACACATTCCTCATTTGGGTGTGTAATGGACTTTTGAAGACTCAATTACAATGCCAAATTGGTGGGAATATGTTCTGGGGCTGGGGCAATGTTATCCAGGAGGCTGTGTATGCTCTAAATCAGTGTTGAGTCTATGATGCTGTTTCTCCCATAGCCAGAATTCATGGGGCCAGGAATCAAGGTGTGAAAATGGGAGTGGCACCACTCACTATTATTCCTAGTGACCCACTAGAAGAATTTTTGCTTCCTGTCCCTGCAATCTTAAGCTTTGCTGGTCTACAGGACTTAGTTCCAAAAGGAGGAATGCTGCCACCAGGGAACACTACAGTGATTCCATTGAAATGGAAGATAAGACTGCCACCTGGCCACTTAGGGTCCTCTTATCTCTGAATCAACAGACAAAGAAGGGAATTACTGTATTGACTGGTGTGATTGATCCTATCATAGGGAAATGGGATTGCATCTACCTAATGAAGGTAAAGAAGAGTTTGCCTGGAATACCGTAGTTCTTCTAATGTGTCTTTCAGTACTGCCATGGTCAATGGAAAATCACAACTCCATCAAAGAAGCATTAACAATTGCCCAGAATCTTCAGGAAAGAAAGTTTGGGTCACCCCACCATGCTAAGATCCATGCCCTGCTGAAGTGCTTGTTGAAGGTAATAGGAACATGGAGAGGGTAGTGGAAGAAGGGAGTGATAAATATGAACCTTGACCAAGTGACCAGTTACAGAAATGAGGACTGTAATAGTCATGAATCTTTCTTCCTTGTTTCATTATGGGTATGATTATTTATGTACATAAAATGAATTTCTTTGTTTTCTTCCCCAAACATTTCCCTTATCATATGACAAGTTGTATTAGTTTCATGTCATAATATTTAAGGACATCAACTTTTAGAGTGAATATTACTCAAGGACTTGCACCCTATTCTGTAGGGAAATAACATTTTTCCAATTGTACACAGGAGAGTTGAACATTGATAAGCAGAAATATACATATATGCTTCTCTATTATTATTTTTACCTAGACTAAATTATTTTAAGGTAATGTCCATGGTTGCTGAGCTGACAAGTGGTGGACTGTGATGGTTAGGCTAATGTGTCAACTCAGCCCAGTAATTGTGTCCTGTTGTTTGGTCAAGCAAGCACTGGGCTAATTTTAATACAAGAATATTTATGGGCTTTAGTCAAAAGTGAGTTAACTGCATAGATGGCTGATTACATCTCCAATCAACCAGGAAGATTGCCAACAGCAATGAGTGTTTCATCCAATCAATTGAATGCCTTAAAAGAGGAAGTGATTTCAGCATTCAGAGATAATTTCCCAGCTCATATTTAGACAGCCAACATCTCTGGGAAACTCATCAAGGACATCATTGGATTTTCATCAGAGTCCCTGGCTTGCAGCCTGCCTGTGGAATCTGGACTTGTGGTCCCCACGGTCATGTGAGAGAATCTTATAAAATCTCATAATATTTGCAGGTATCTCTTGTTGATTCTGTTCCCTAGAGAACCCTTACTAATACACCATATGATCTACCCACAGAATACAATCAATGGTTTTTTTTTAACTGTTAAAAAGAACTTTATTGTAAAATTGTAAAATAAATAGAAAAACAGATTGAAAGAAATTACAAATTTTAGAAAGAGTCCAAGGCCAGTTTGGATTTAATATAATCAATTATAAGAAATAGAGTATAGCAACATTTATAAATGAAAATAATAATTCTAATATAAAAAAATTAATTATAACATAATTCTAATTTTTATATTACAGCTCTAACTATTGGATATAATAATCTCTAAGAATGAAATTAATTATTTTTTTAGTTACTTTATTACCATTTAGGCCGCAATTCTTTCTGGATAATAAAATTTCTTTTGGGGAAAAATTTGTATATTACTGGAATGAATCAAAGCAATTTACAATATACCAACTCATAATTTTTTGAAGCAGGAAAACAAAATGTTTTTCAACTATAGTCATCCTGAATCATTATTGATCCAGATGGATTATTTTAATTAACAAGTATGCATAAAAAAGGGTTAAAGAAAAATGAAGTTTCCAAAAATATATCTCTTCTCCAGTCCTCCTCAATTAAAAGCAAGTGTTTATCTTGTTTGAAGAACTTATAGAATACTGATCTCAGGAACAATTTACTAGTTGCACTGAGCAATTATTGTTCATACACTATAATATCATTATTTTACATTTATCTGGTCTACTCCAGCACTTTTTTTGGTTACTATATGCATGGAATACCTTTTTTTTTTTAACCTGATTCTATCCTTATGTCTGAGGTGGGTCTTTTGTAGACAGCATAGAGAAAGCTCATATTTTTTTTATCCATACTATCAGTCTATGTCTTTTGATTGGGGAGTTCAAGTCATTAACATTCAGTGTTATTTCTGTAAAGACATTACTTACTTCATCCATTTTTTCCTTCAGTTCTCTGTTTTCATACCATTCTATTGTGTATCTTTCTATTCTTTAGTTTACCCTTCTTAATAATCTTCATTTCTAATCTCTTCTCCAAATATCTCATCCTTTCAGGCTGCAGCACCCCCTTTAGTATCTCTTGCAAACCTGGTCTTTTGATAATATATCTTATCAGTTTTTGTTGGTCTGTGAAGACTTTGAACTTACCATCATTTCTGAAGTACAACTTTGCCAGATACAGAATTCTCAGATGACAGTTTTTCTCTTTCAGTACCTTAAATACATCATACCACTTTCTTCTCTCCTCCATTGTTTCTAGTGAGAGGTCTGCAATTAATCTTATTGAGTTTCCCTTCTTTGTGATTCTTTGCTTATCTCTTGATGCTTTCAGAATTCTCTTTTGATCTCTGATATTTGTCATTCTGAATAGTAGATGTCAGGGGAAGGTGTATTCGGATTTCTTCTCTTTGTGGTGTGTTGTTTTTCTTGGATATTGATATTTATGTTGTTCATAAGGTTTGGGAAGTTTTCAGTCAAATACTCTTTCTGCCTTTTTGCATTCTCTTCTCCTTCTGGGACACCAATAATGTAATTGTGCATTTTGTGTTGTCATTCAATTCCCTGAGACTCCACTCCATTCTTTTCCATTCTCCTTTCTCTCTGTTCTCCTGTCTTCCAGATCAGATCTTCTGAATTTGAAGTCACTAATTCTGTCTTCAAGTAATTCAAATCTGCTCCTATGTGCCTCTAATATATTTTTAATCTAACCCATCATGTCATTGATTCACATAAGCTTGTTACTTTTCTTTGCAGGCTTTCAAATTGTTCTTTATGCTCTCATAGCATCTTCTTAATATCCTTTACTTTAAAAGTCATGTTTTCTATAAATATTTTGATTTAGCAGAGTTGTGTGTCTATCACTGACTAATTGTCTTAAATCCTGCATCTCTTAAGTTTATTTGGTTTGCTCATTTGGCTAGGCTATCTCTTCCAGTATCCTAGTTTAGCTTGTAATTTTTTGCTGTTGTCTAGGCATCTGAATATGTTGGTGTATTTTCTTTGATGACCAATTTCTCTCTCTTGTTTATTGTTTTATTCCACAATCTTCTCTGATATTTGGTTCACCTTATTCTCCATCTTTAAAATTTCCTAGCTTAAGGTTTCAAAATCAGGCCAGGGACACACTAATGGGGCACAGATTTTCTCCCAGGAACTGGATATAGAGAGTGTGAACAGTTTCTTTCCCATGCAATTTCTGGACTTACCAGCAGATGATGTTGATCAGTGCAACTTTCCATGCAGGTGTTTCAGTATTGACTTTCCTTTGTTCCTGGGTTGAATCTCAAGATCAGAGATTAAAAGCTGGCTCTCCTGGATGAATTTATTGAAGAAAAATACCCTGGACCTCACCTCACTTTTCCCTTGAAACAGCTGACAGGAAGGAAGATGTCTTTTCCCCTCTCAATTAGTTGAAGTGAGCCAGAGGTTTTACCCCATCTTAATATCTTGGGGTGGGGGAGGGGAAAACTTTCTGGCTCCCACAAGGACTTGGTAACTCACATTTGTCATTTCAGCTTCTTTGTCTCTCAGTACCTCACCCTCCTGGGAGTTGTGTAGCACTTTCCTAGTGTGCTGACCCCCAAAACAGATCCTTGTATATATTTTTTGGCTCCATCTCTCTTGTTTTTGTGAGAGCATTCAACTCTGCCTGTTAGTCCATCACCATTTTCCACAATAAGCCTATTTCTTGATGCCAGAAAATTACATGTGATGTTGACATTAAAACCCTAATCATGGGTGGCAAATTCTGCCTTTGTCTTCCCAATGCTAACATTAACCAATAAATCTGGTGTGGTGTGGTATATTGTGATATGTGGTATGGTGTATTTGCATGTGTGTGGTAGTATATTTCAATAGATTATAAATCTAGATGGGAGTGGGTTTAGGGGGCTAAAATTTTTTTCTTTAGCAATAATATTTTGTTTTCATTTGAATTCAAAACAAGTTTTAAAGGAGATTTTCATAGTGAATTAAATATAAACAAACCTCAAACAAAATAAAATGGAAAAACCAAACCAAATGGTGAATTAACAGAGGGAAATAGGATCTGGATTTTTATGAGTATTTTAGTTTATCTCTCTTAGTAACCAATGTATCCAGAGATAAAATAAATTTCAAAGACATTTAAACTCTGACACAGGTAATTATAAAATAAACACATGACAGAGATTGTATTTAACCCATTAATTAATAAGAGAAACAGTGTGACTATAATCAGTTTAAAGGAGAATCCAATGTAAAACACCTATTATTACTCTTTCAGAGATGCTGTAATGAATTTATAAATAGATGCCTGCTTGCCACAATGGTTGAGGTAAATGATTGAATCTCCAGCAGACAGCCATTGTTTCTATGAACAAGAATTATTTGCATTATTCTCAGTTTTCTATGATTTAAAGAACTCAAACCAAAATAGCTCAAAGACAGTGAAAGTCACAAAACCCATAGAACAATTTAACCTCAATAAGAGTGGGCTAAGTAATACATAAGTTTTCATTGAAGACACTTAATAAACATTTTGTTACATTTCAGCCTTTCACAGTTTCCTTCCCTAGCAGAAGATAAATTATGTAACAACAATATTCAAATGAAGTATGGATGACTTTAAAAAAATAAAATAAATTTACAAAACTGAAAACTCTTCCCCCCTTTTATTTCTACTTTTTTTTTTTTTTTTACAAAAGAAAACTACAAACTGAAAACTTTGTTTTCTTACTAGTCCTGATAATAAAAAGCATCCTCAGAGGAGGAGATTAAAAGAGTTTAATGAAGATTATTTATCCAGGTATTGAAAGAGCTAAGGGAAACTAAAAAGGGATGAAAATGTACCCCAGGGATAGCAAGGGTGGGAAGTCATTAACACAACAAGGCTTGAGAAAGCCTGGGGTGGAAGTGATTACAATAACTCAGAAGGAAATGGATCTGTACCTGAGCTATGTATACTTTTGTTAAAGGTATCCAGTCATTGACAAATCACAGGAGGGAAACAGTAGAATAAACACCCGGACTTCCTTACCTTCCCACCATGCTCTCTAACATTTAGCTTGCATTTCCAGATAGCCAGAGTGAAATACAGCCTGTTTGAAGCAGAGCATAGAATCAGACCATGGAAGACTTTCTAGGGTGGAGAAGGAGTGATAGGAGTATTTCTAGTTCATGTTCCTATAGTGTATTCATTTGCATTGTTTTTTGGAGTTAGTTGGAAAATTGAATACATAGGGAAAATAAGTAAGAGTTTTCCAACCTTTTTATTTTTCCTCAGTCAACAGTCATTGAATTTCACAAATATCACTATGGGTCAGACACTGAAGTTAGCATTTGAGCTAAATAGGTGAATAATACAGATAGAGCCCTGATATTCTGTGGCTTATTTAAAGGACTTTTGAAGAGTGAGGCAAATTGGACTTAATCTGTATATCAACAGTTTGTAAAGTCAGAATCAATAGTTGAAGAAAGATTTGTTTTTAATTTCAGAAAGTGTTCTAATATTTCTTACTTGTTGAGAAAGAATATGATTTATTAAAAGGTGAACTGTCTGTGCCTAGATGTTCTGCAGCAAAGACCCAGTGACTTTTCAGAAGGTATGGTAGAAGTGATTCCAGCCTTCATTTAAGAAACTGAATTAGGCAACTTCAAAGGCTCATTCTAATCTCATTTTATAAAATCAAAAAAGTACAGCTTTCTTCTATTCAGGCATAGCATGGGATACAATTATTTATATTATTAAAATGCTTTGGCTTTCTCTGAAAATCCAAAATATAAAATGCCCACTATCTTGCTATTAAGAATGTGAATGCCTCACTTCTGAGTACCTCTTCAGCATTGGAACTAAAGAAGACAGGGTGTACATGATGGAAATCATTCTAAAATAACTTATGCAGAATCCTCATGTGCAGAGAATTCTATGCAGGGTCTTATTTATCTCCTAAATTGTCACTGTGAGGGGAAACCTAAACATTGTAGGTACCATAATCTGCAGTCAGACTTTGGAGACAACAGTATGTATCTTCCTTCATGTCTTTGATAGATGCATGCTATTTCTCTTCAATAATTATAGCTTATGTGCTCCCTCAGACAAAAGCCATCCCCTTAAATGCCTGCATGGCACAGTTCTTTATAGAACTTCTGAGGCATTCTGAGGTTGTTCTTCTCTTGTTCACAGCCTGGATGGCTATATTGACATCTGCAGATCTCTGCCCTAAGTGAGCTTCACGAACTACTGCATATACTGCCTCCTGGTGGGGATGATTTAGATAGTGGACTTTCTACACTATACAAAGGTTCTAGTCACCTTTTGGCTCCCATTCTGTGGACCAAACCCCATGAAACATTTCATTTGTGAACATCCCATCCTGGCACAATGGGCCTGCCATGACACTTTCCTCTTTGGTCCATTGGTAGCTGCCCATTGTGGAGTACCCCTGTGATCATCTTTAATTTGTTGATATCTTATGTTGTCAACCTGTACTCCTTGAAGACCCACAAATTTGCATGGAGGAAATAGGCCCTCTTCTAGGTGCAACTCCCACATCACACTTATCTTGTTATTGTGCCCTTTATTTTTATGTTTCTATGTCCAGTAGTCAACTTCTCCATGGATAAAATCATAGTAATATTCTATAACCTTGTCATTCCCATGTTAAATGCTATCATCTGTACAATAAAAAACAGAGAGGTAAAAAATACTCTTAGGATGTTATTAAACAGGAAAATAATTTCAGAGAGAAAATGATCCAATAAAAAGATTACAGTTTTATCAAAAACTTTATATTTTTTGTTTAATTACTTTAAAAACTTTATACACCACCTCTCATCCAACACTTACAGAATTTTTTTCCAAGATAAGTATTATCATCATTATTATTCCTATTTTATAGGTGAAGGAAAATATACTAAAAAAGATTAAATGACCAACCCAAAATCAGAGATAAAAATCATAACTTGAATCTACATTTGTCTAATTCCATATTCCATGATCTTTCCATCATTTCCAAGAGTATCAGAAAAAAAGGATCATGTAGATTGGATGACTTATTGTAGCAAATTAATGGTAAAACTGAGAGATTTTGAGCTGTATATTAGTGACCAAGATAAAATGTTTGACAATATCTCTTTTCTAATTGCAGATTTGCATCACATACTTAATATAAAAGCAGCTGATACTCAAAAAGCTGTATTACCTACCGGTATATAGGAGAGTATGTAATACAATTAAGAAAGAAAATATGTGAAAATATTTTATTGGAACACACTCCATAACTTAATATTTAAAATTATACTGAGCTGTTGCTTTGTTGAGTAAGAAATGCAAATAATAATAAAAATTTGTTGCATTTAAACCAAAATGAAAACTTGTAAGTGCCCTCATATGCTCATAACAACCCTATAAACTTAAAATCTATTGTTTTTATTTTACAGAAAAAATAGAGGATCATAAATGTTAAATAACCAAGTCATAGAATATGTAAGTCAACCTTGAATCCCAAAATTCTTAACCTCTTTCCTGTGAACTTTTAATTGTATTGATTTCATTGATGTTAGTGTTTGGTTATGGTTTGATATAATAAACTATTTTTGATTATATGACAAAGGAAATGATAATTTATTAGATTCAAAATCATTAGTAGAAACTAAATCCTGATTTTTTCAAAAGCACATAGAAAAATACACCCATAAAACATTTTTCACTCTTAAAAATCAGCTGCTTATTTACTTGAATTTGACATGACTAAGAACATTTCTTAGTAACTTATTTGCAAACTGCTTTTCAAAATGGTTTATAAAGTATGGAAGAAAACAGGAATCATTATTCCACATTTGATCAAAGGAAGTATTTCTTAATTAAACTTACTTTTCCTGTAAGTATGAACATTTCCTGTAGTGTGAGGTTCTATTATTATAGTGGGGTTTATAAGAGTCCTGCATGCATACCTGAATACAATATCTAAAAATTATGATCAACATAAAGGATGTCTTGATGAAGAAACATAATATTATGGTGAAATTTTTAAAAATCACATAGTTACCTATGTAAATGTTTATAATACAAAATATCCAGAAACTCCACACTAGGCTCATTTGTTATCAAATGTCCAAAATCATAGTCTCATTTAGTTAATTTGTAAGTGTTTGACTCATTTTGTTCTCTTGTTATTCTGATTTGTATTCAGGTAGACTTAAGAGTGGATTTGAAAGTTAAAGATGAAATGCTGTAAAAGTTCTCCCCTCCTTTTCAGGTAAGTAATGTGAAATAATTGGATGGTTGGCAAGTTCTACAAATAATGGTGAAATACTCTTGTGGTCTCATTAGCCACAGCTAAGAAACTTCAATTAAAACAGGATATGTGGTAGCACTTTTAACACTCAAGAGAAAGATATTATTCACAGGTATCATTTATTAATCGAGAGACTTATTGTAGCTGAGAAAGTTGGCATTCTAAATCATACAACTTTACTTCTTTACTTTTTTCTGTGTTAGATAACAGATGCCTGGGGCCATGGCATGGAACTGTGCCAAAGGTGAAAATTTTATTTCCAGAAATCATATGATTATAGATAAATCCTAGGTTTAAATGGGCCTTAAAAATAATGTAATCATAACCTAACTCACTGCAGCTCCAACGATTTGAAGTTTAAATATCTTCAGCATGCAAGCATCAGGGAAAAGACAATCACCCTAATCTCACAAAATTACCAGTAGCACCTTGGGATCTTTTTCCTTTTTTTAACTATTGATATGTATTTAAGTTACAATCATATTATGTACTCAAATTTGCATCCAGATTTTACTGCTTAACATTAAAGGATAACAATTTTCCTACAATATTACACAGTATTTAAAAACTCTTAAAATCTGCACACTATTGGATGTGATGCACTCTATTTTTATTAACCATTTTTTAATGTTTAAATCATTTTTTTGTAAAATGATATATAAATATATATGCTTATATATGCATTTGCTTACATAAAAGTTATATATATATATATTTACATATTTTTAAAGATGCTTAGATTACATAATGTTACACAAAAATTACAGCGATTCCCATGGTCTCCGCCTCCCACCCCTCCCATAACATCCCACATAAACATTTTTCATTAGTGTGGCACATCAGCTGCAATGGCTATACACATCCTGGGGCTTTGTCGCTAAGCATGGACTATAGTTCACATTGTAGAACACACTCCCTTGCATGCAGTTCTGCATGGTATATGCTGATGTAAAATGGCCTATATCTGTCAATGTAGTGTCACTCAGGATAATTCTCCAGGCCTGAGAAAGCCCGTGTATTACAACTGCTTTTCCCTTCCCTGCCCCAAAAACATCTATTGGCCACTGTCTCCACCTTACTGTTACAAATTCTTCCATTGCTTGAATCACAGTATGTCTACAACAGAATGCCATTAAGTCCACTCTAGTCCATAGCTCTTCCCCCAATCATGAGGAGTCTGGGATGGTGATGTCCACTCCACCTCCAAGTGAGAGAGGGCTTATATCCCACGGATATGGTTGATGGGATTATACTGCCTGTGGCTGCAGACTCTCTCCATTCCCTGGGATGGCGGTTGTCCATCATTGTCTCATCAACAGGTGACTTGGGTGAGTCCATTGAGCTATAGAGTAGGAGCTGCAACTCCACCAAGATTCCAGGCACAACTGGCACATGGGCAGGCCAGAGACTTCAGTTTCTGGAAGTACACCTACAAAGTCCAGCATCACATATAGGTTTGAATAGAAGAGACTGATGGACCTTGTGCAGGGAGGACTTATTTGAGTCCAACTCTGTCACTCTCAGGAACACAAATTCCAAAGTAAAGCCCACTGAAAAGGCATCAGTCTCTGGAGCTATCCCCCTTATATAGGACCTGTGTGTCTCCAGAGCCCTCAGGATCCCCTTTGTCTGGGGTGATATCCACTTTGGTGATCTATGAGATACTACTGAGCTGTGCATAAGCGTTACCTCTGGGATGAACTCCAAACCCTTTTTAAAGTTTCGTAGCCACATGAACTCATTTGTCTTTACCTTTTCCCCCTTTCATTCAAGATCTTTTTTCCAGTCGTATTGCCAGTTGGCATTTGGTATTAATCCCTCATTGCCAAGGAGGCTCATCCCCGGGAGTCATGTCCCATGCTGGGAGGAAGGCAATGCATTCATATTCTGAGTTTGGCTTAGAGAGAGGCTACACCTGAGCAACAATGAGGCTCACAGGTGACAACCCTTTGGCATCCGACAACAGCAGGCTAAGTTTCAATTACAAGAGCAAGGACTCATAAGGCTACCAATCAATAACAAGAACCCATCAGTGGGTTCTCCTCCTTTGCTAGACACTGCCCCTGCACTTGGGGCACTGTTTCTGCTCCCGTGGAGAATTTGGCAAACCTCTCCAGGCTGGGAATTCAGTATTACCTCAATAATTGAGTGATTGACTACCCACGGTGACCATGTCCCATCCTTAGATCATTTGAACAATTTTTATATATCTTTCCTGTATATTCAGATGAACTTCCACTCATGAATTTCCATCCTGGAAACCAACCACCAATGATTCTCTGCAGCCCCATTGTAACCCTTCTGTGATCAAAACCTTCCTTGAAGATGAAGCCCATATTATAGCCAAATATAATTGATGGGAAAATGAAATAATAATGATAAGCTTAAATGAGAGAGATAAAATACCTGGAAATTCAGGGGAAAAAAAACTAAAAATAAAATACAATTAATGGATTGGGACATTCAAAAAATGGGAAAAAAGCAAAAAAAGATTTTTTTAATTATTACTACTTTTTTTTTCCTTTATCACTGCATTATCGGGTGTCCAGTCTGTACCGTGGCACCTTCTCCCTCTTATTCCCCAGTGTCTCTCAAATTTTCATTTAATTATCAAAGAAGTTGTGGGTCACAGCAAAGACATGCACAGAATACTAGAGACTCTCATATAGCCAAACTCTTTCCCCTTTCCTCATTCCTTATTAAACCCTTTTTTTTTCTTTGTGAATGGCAGCATTGTTATAACTGTTAACAGATAGTGAAACATAGCTACTGAACATTGTCAATGGTTTACAGTATATTTTACAATTTAGACAGTACAGTTTAATAATTTTTGATGATGTTTACCATGTCCTGTGTCGATTACTGTAAGATAATGAAAAAAATTCCCATGACCACTAAATACCCCCTGTTTGATCTTTTCTGGTCCTTCCTCCCCATTCACCTTGGGCACATGACACTCCCTTGTCTTGACTCATTGGATGACAAGATTCATAGTTACATGCCCTGGGTATTCTAACCTGCCCTTCCTAATCTACCGACCTGTCATCCCTGCACCACCAAACCCAGTAATATCACTACCCACCTGTCCTATTCTTCAATATGCAACTATACTTTATCATTTTACTATTGGTTATGTCCATATGAGTGATGGCTCAAAACCTACTCTTCTCTTTCTCTCACTTCTTATGCTATCTTTCAGACAATGGTTCTCAGAGAGTGCTCACTTTCCTCAATTCAAATCAGTGAGGTCATATACTGTTTATCATTCAATGGCTGGTTTGCTTAACTCAACATAAGGTCTTCAAGATTCATCCATGTTATTCCGTGTGTTAGCACTTTATTTCTTCTTACAGCTGAGTAATATTCCATTGTTTGTTTGTACCACATTTTGTTTATCCATTCATCTGTTGATGGGCACCAGGGCTGATTCCAACCCTTGGCAATTGTGAACAAAGCCACTATGAACATTGGTGTGCATATATCTGTTTGTGTCTTTGCTTTCAATTCTTCTGGGTATATACCCAGCAGTGGAATCGCTGGATCATATGGAAGATATATTGTTAGTATTCTGAGGAACGACCAAAGTGTCCTCCATGGTGGATGGGCCATTCCACAGTCCCACGAGCAGTGGATGAGGGTTCCTATTCCTCCACATCCTCTCCAACACTTAGAGTCTGCTATTTTTTTAATAGCTGCCATTCAGATGGGTGTAAGATGATATCTCATTGTAGTTTGGATTTGCATTTCCCTAATAGCTAGCGATGTCGAGCATTTTTTCATGTGCTTTTTAGCTATTTGCATTTCTTCCTTGGAGAATTGTCTTTCCAGGTCACTTG
>JAQZBX010058051.1:0-18009 GCA_029593785.1 Cabassous unicinctus
TCCCATTTCTACCTTTGACCTAGACGGTATTTTTAATTGCACCCTTTGCTGGTGAAATCTGGTGAATCTGAGTTCTCCACCAGAGACTCACTGTACAAATATCCAACCTGACAACAGTGGCTACCGACAGTATTCTGTATTGTTCTGATATTTCATATTGACAGTAGGTTTGTGTGTTCGTGTATGACTTGTACAAATTACAGGTTAAAAATTAAAGGGCATGCCCGAATAGCCAAAAATGTCTTTAAAAAGAAGAACAAAGTTGGAGGACTCCCACTTCCTGACTTTAAAACATATTTCTTAGTGCAGCGGACGTGGCTCGAGAAGTTGAGCGCCCACCTCCCACATGGGAGGTCCCAGGTTTGGTTTCCAGTGCTTCCTAAAGAAAACAAACAACGAGCAAAAACAATGAGCAAACAATGAGAAAACAGACGAGGGAGCCAAAAAAAGAGAAAAAAAAAAAAAAATTTCTTAGTTACAGTGGTGAAAACAGCATGGTATTAACATAAAGACAGACAGACTGACCAATGAAACCAAATCGAGAACTCAGAAATAGACCCTCACATCTATGGTCAAGCGATTTTTGACAAGGCTGTCAAGCCCACCCAGCTAGACCAGAACAGTCTATTCGGTAAATGGTGCTAGGAAAACTGGATCTCACACCTTATACAAAAGCTAACTCAAAATGGATCAAGGACCTAAATATAAAGGCTACAACCATAAAACTCCTAGAAGAAAATGTAGGAAAATACCTTCAAGATCTTGGGGTAGGCAGTAGCTTCTTAAACCCAAAGCATGAGCAATGAAAGAAAAAAACAGATAAATGGGGCCTCAAAATTAAACACTTTTGTTCTTCAAAAGACTGTCAAGAAAGTAAAAATGCAGCTACTCCATGGAAGAAAATATTTGGAAACCACATATCCAATAAGGGTTTGATACCCATGTGGTATAAAGAGATCATACAACTCAACAATAAAAAGATAAGCACCCCTATTTTAAAAATGGGCAAAAGACTTTGAATAGACATTTCTCCAAAGAGGAAATACAAATGGCCAAAAGCACATGAAAAAAATATTCAGCATCAATAGTTATTAGGGAAATGCAGAAAAAAACTACAATGAGATACCATTTCACAACTTATAGAATGGCCACTCTATCTTTTTTTAAAAAAGAAAACTACAAGTGCTGGAGAGGATGTGAAGAAACAGGAGTGCTCCTTCACTGATGGTGGGAATGTAGAATGGTGCAGCCTCTGTGGAAGGCAGTTTGGCAGTACCTCAAGAAGCTGAATATAGAACTGCCGTATGGTCCAGCAATCCCATTACTAGGAATATATTCAGAAGAACTGAAAGCAAGGATGCAAACTGACATTTGCACTCCAATGTTCATGGCAGCATTATTCACAATTGCTAAAATATGGAACCAGCCCAAGTGTCTAGCAACCAACGAATGGATAAACAAAATGTGGTATGTACATACAGTGACATACTAGTCAGCGGTAAAAAGAAATGAAATCAGGATGCATGACAACATGGATGATCCTAGAGGATACTATGCTGAATGAGATAAACCAGACACAAAAGGACAGATATCGTATGGTCTCACTAATATGAACTAAATACGATGAGTAAACTCCTGGAGGCAAATTCTTAAGTACAGGTTACTAGGAAATAGAATGTGGGTTGAGAATGGTAACTGATGCTTAATGTACATAGCATTACTAATAGGGTTCACTGTAGACGTAGAAATAAACAGTGATGAAATAAACAGTTGAAAATTACAAAAAAAATTAAAGGGCTTGGCTTGTCTAGTGGACAGCAGTTCATCTCAGTCGTCTGCCTACTATGAGCTGGAAATACAGCAACCAACAAGGCAGGGTCTCTGGCCTCAAGAGACTGATGATACACAAGTACACAAGGAAACCCACAGCACATCAGTGCTGTAAGGAAAACAAAGCAGGGTGATGTATGACACGGAACTCCTTTAGAATATGAGGTCAGGAAAGGGCATTCTGAAATAATATTCGCACGGAGGGTGAATGCTGTTAAAGAGGTTTCCACCCACAGCTCAGCAACTCTGAGGCAGGAGGCTCCAGCAAGGTACCAGGTACATCAGAGAACAAGGTATGACCCTGGGACAGTGAGCAGGTGGGGAGAGGCGGTTGGGTGGTGGTTTTCTTTTTCCTTTTGTATCGTATGGTAAGATCAGACAGTCAGACAAAGCAGGTGTAGACTTCCCTCTAGGCACACGGAGAAGCCACTGGACAGCTTCCAGAGGGGGAGCAACTTCACCTTACTTTCTCCACCAAAAACACACTGAAAGAATAAACGATGCCATTATAACTCTCTAAGGAGATCTAAGATGGCTTCTTATAAAAACTTGGAATGACCACAAAAGGCCATGAAAAAACTTTTTGGGGGTGACAGAGATTTCTGTGTCCTTACTATTGTGGTTACATAACCAGGTAAGTTGGTCAAGATTCATGGAACATTACACCTAGAAAAGGTCAATTTTACTTCTGTGCAATACCCTTCAAACAAAACAAAGCAGCCAAGAGGATATAGCAATAAAGTCAAATTGAAATCAAAACATACCTTTGTCATAAATGACTTCCTAGGCTTTTAATTATTTTTCCCTATGTATTATGAAGTTTTTCTTTATTACCCACTTATTTAAGTGGCTGATACTTCACTACTACTCTTATTAAAATGATCTGTCCACAGTGTTAATTCTGGGTAGTAAAAGGGACATGGAGAAAAGACAGTATCATCAACTGAAGAACAGCGTCACTGAGAAATCCACACGCAAAGCAGTTACAGGTAGAAGTGGTTACTGATTACTGACCACCTGATACCTACACCTTCCTCTCCAACCTCATCGTCCACCACCAAGAGGTGCCCTGGCCCCTCAGGAACATATAACTTGCCATGCCGATTCATATTTTTGCTCCTTTGCTTCTGCCTCTGCCTGGAATGCCATTCTTCCCTTGTGTTTGACGCGAAACCTTTTTGTCTTCCAGCAAAGCCAAGCCTCTTCTCCAGAAGCTTCCCCAAACCCCAGGACAGGCTAAATCCTTCTCCTCTTGAGGCCCCTTTCTGTCACTAAAACACTTTCTTTTGTGTCTGTCCCTCTCCAGAGTCCAGGCATCCTTGGAAAGGGACCATGAGGCATGCTCCTTTCACTCTCAGCGCCTAACTCAGTGTCTGGTACAAAGAAGATGCTCAATAAAGGCAAAACTAAACTGATTCTGTACCAGGCAGTGAGCTAAGCTCTTTACATGTATCTCAGGTGAGGAAAGAGATTCCTAAACGTAAGCAGTGTGTAAAAGATGGAAATGAGATTGAAACTGAGCTTGGTTTACAAAGCTTAAATTCTTTCATTTCCACTGCTTCCATAATGTAAACAGTACTGAAGACAAATGGTTGGGAATTTTGTAAGTGAAAAAAAGATTAAGGTCAGGTATGGCAGAAGGGGGGAAGGAATCAGTATAAGCAAAAATGCAGCCTAGTATTCAATCTGACTTATAGAACTCCTTAAGCTAGAACTATACACCCTGTTAAGATATTTTCACAGGGCATATGGTTCCTCAGCAGCAAGATCAGGATCTGAGTAATCTTTGTTTGAAACTCCAGTGCCCAGTACAGGGCCTTATAAACAGTGGGAGAAAAATGAAATTTGTTCAGCTGACTTAAAAGCAGGAAAAAGGAGCAGGTATAGCTCAGTGGATGAGCACCTGCTTCCCATGTACAAGGTCCTGGGTTCAATCCCAAAGAAATTTTTAAAAACCAATGAAAGTTGCACTTACCATGTGCTCGCACACACACTGAGGTGGAAATTGCTCGCTTGCCAATTAGGCTAAACACCCTGGTGGTCAACATTCTGAAAGACAAAAACATATACCTTTTCTCTATGAATGACAGCAAACACCTATTAGGGATGAGTCTTCCTTTTGCTTCAGTGCATTTTGGAAGTTAAAGCAATATTTATTTTTCTGCTTCCCCTTGACATAAACAAGCCATTCTTCATTACTGACCCAATTCACAAAATAATTTACGATAAGGTTTTACTTAGTAGTCAGCATGTTTCTACCCAGGTTCATTACAAACCAACTGTCATGATGTATCAAGGAGAAAAAGATTTTAACAAATTCTGAAAAAGGTAAAAATCATTAGTGCCCTGTTGCCAAGGATGGGCTCCATCCTTTGGGAAAAACGGTAATAGCTCACAGGTACTGGCATGCATTACATTCAGCTGAGTATCTGTTAAAAACCTAATATGCGCACAGGATTGGAAGACAGGGAGAAAGGCTGCAAAAACGCGGCCTCTTTCCACGTCCAATTCCTGCAGACAGCGGGTGTCCTAGATGACCCACTTCTCATCAGGGCCCTTAGTCAGGCCAAACACACCCGATCCACCCCACTTTAAAAGTGTGCCCCTCAGAGGACTGTGCCGATGAAAAGAATCCCCAACACATTCGGAAAATACTCCCATCCCGGGCAGCATAAACAGAATCACAACGTCCAGACCCAACTCGCTTCTTTTCTCCTCGGGCCTGGCCCATGCGTAGGCTGACACTGGGCGCCTCCCAGGCCAGTAAGCGGAGCGTCTCTCCGGGAACCCCGTTAAACGAGGGGCGGTAGTGTAGAGAGCGTTTGGGGATTAAGGGCCAAGGCTGTAGGTGCAGACCCTGGGACCTCCTCCCCGGGGGCCTGCGCGGAGATCCGCGTGTCGGGCCCGCGCCCTGGGCCAGCGGGCGCTCCAAGGTCAGAGCCCGACGCCAGCGCGGGGCCGCGGCGTGGCAGGTGAAAAGCCGGCCGGCGCTTCCAGGCGGCACCAAGACCGCGGGCCGGTGGCCCCGCGAGCTCGCAGCCCCCGCGGGCCGGCCTCAATGTCACCGGGCTGCGAGACCCAGCCGCCGCTTCCCGCTAACCACCGAGCCGCCAGGCCGCGAGCTCGCCGCTCGCGGCCCCTCGCCCCGGGCCCGCCCCTGCCCCTCCGCGCGGCGCCCGCCGCCCCCCGCGCCTCACCTGCCGCCGCCCGCCGCTGCCCGCTGCGACCACCCTCTGCGCCCCGGCTGCCCGCGACCGGAAGAGAGCGAGGCCGCGCCGCGGGGCACCACGGGATCGAGGAAGACTCCGCCCCGCGCCCGGCCGCGCTGGAGGTCATTGTGAGTGGCAGCAGAGAGCGTGTCGGGAGTCGTAAAAAGCCGCGCCGGGCTGCTTTCCGGCAGACGCTGGAGAGACCGCTTTCCGGCGGCGCACGGAGGGAAGCGCGAGCTGAGGCTCAGGCGGGAGCTGGTCTCTGAGGAGCTGAACTCCGGAGTGCGGCCGGGCCTGTGGGGGCTTCCGCCAGCCAAAGGGCCGCGCCAGGGAGTCGCCGCCGCCCCTCCTCGTCTTCTTTCTCCGCTGGGGTGCCGCGCGGCCGGGCTGCGGGTCCAGGCCTAAGGCGCGCGCCCAGGGCGGCTCTCCCGGGCTCAGCATGCCCGGGGTGAAGCTGACCACCCAGGCCTACTGCAAGATGGTGCTGCATGGCGCCAAGTACCCCCACTGCGCCATCAACGGACTCCTGGTGGCCGAGAAGCAGAAGCCGCGCAAGGAGCACCTCCCTCTGGGCGGCCCGGGCGCCCACCACACCCTCTTCGTGGACTGTATCCCCCTCTTCCACGGCACCCTGGCCCTCGCCCCCATGCTGGAGGTGGCCCTCACCCTGGTAAGCACCGGAGAGGGCGCCTTCCTCCCCGTGTTGGCGCTGGCCTCTCCTTGGGGTCAGCAGGGAAGGAGGTTGGCTTTGCGGTCGGTTTCCAAGCAGCCCGGGCTGGAAGCTCCCAATTCTCCAGAAGGAATGGAGAACCCACTCCCTCGGGGGGCTGTGACGACGAACGGGAGCACGTGGGTCCTTGCCGGGCACGTAGTCGGCGCTCAGAGGTAGCTTGTGCCAGGAGCAGCACCAGTGGTCGCCGTGGTAGCGACCCTTTAACCGGCTTGAATGTTTCTAGAGGCGCCCTAGGTGAGAATAAGGCATTGGCTTCCTCGGCTCGATAGCTTTTACAGAAACCAGCCGTCGCGAGCAGAGTTTGTACTGGGGCTTTGAGTTGCCGTAAGTCTTGACGTGTTGGAACTTCAGCGCTGGAGTTTGGCTCTTCGTGACCTTCCCAGAGACCCTTCCTGTACGACCTGGGTGTCAGCGCTGTGGTGCTGGGAAGCCGGGGGCGCGGGGGCGTTTAGGAGGGCGGCCCCGACTGCGCCTTAGGGTTGTGTCGTCTGTTCCCGTCGTGGTTGGTGATTTAGCCAGCATACTTCTCTCGTTTTAAAAGCTAAAGAACTTCCGCGAAACTAAAAAGCAGCAGCAGACATACCTGCTAGCCCACACAGTGCTTTTATGTTTGTTTGCAGCGGCTGCCTTCGGCAGTACAATGGGAAAAAGATACTGGTAGCCGAATTGTAGGCAGTTGTTTTTTGTTTGTTTTCTTGTTTTCTTGTTTGTTTTGAGTTAGAATAACCAATGAAGGAAAAAACACCGTCTATAAATTCCATTGAGGTGAAACCTTAAGGAGAAATGAACAGGCGTCTCAGAGCTGCCTACCTGACCTGAGGTCGTTTATCTTTAATTTAAAGTATAAACTATCACGCTAAAGAAATATGAGTTAAATTGTGCAAGCAGTTGTTAAATTGAGAAGGTGGAAGTAGAAATGTTTTCTCTGTGCTGCCTACCAAGTAAAATGCATCCATTTCATAATTTTCCCAATTATGACATCCATGTAAATTTTTGGTAAGCAGGAAATACCTTGGGACAAAAAGCCATAGCCGAAGGCTACTGGACACATCTTTGAGTGTTTGTTAAAGTTAGAGTCAGTGTGTGACTTTTGTTTTCTCTTTGATTCAGTTTCTTAGAACAGTATGTAGGTAAAGGATTTGAAATTACAAATATGCTCACCTCTCTTGGGCAAGTCTTGTTTCCTAACTTCAAGTCAAAAACAAAGTTTCTTCATGTCATTTTTGGGCAAGAGAGAAAATAAATAGATGACATTTATAAAAGTAACCATTTTAGCTCCTGAAGAAATGTGCCATAGGTACAAAAACATGTCTGGCGTGTGCATGTGTCTGTTTTAATGAACATATTTTCAACCAACAAGTACCATATATGAGGTTAAGTAGAAAGTGGTGAGGGGTCAGAGAAAAACCAGCTAACCTAGGCTTGCTTGGGGTAGTTGGGGAGGAAGCTTCCCTGGGAAAGAGACCTGCAAGCAGAGACCCAGTAGGCAAGTCATAGCAACCCAGATGGGGTTGAGGGAGAGCATTCAAGGCAGCCTGTCCAAAGGCCAGGAGAAGGGGGAAGGGGTGCTGAGGAGGGGGAGGAGCTAGTGAGAGTATAAAGGGGCAAAGGACTTTGCAGATCCCGTGAAGGCGTTTGGGTACCATCTAGATGACAGAGGGAAGCCATAGAGGAGAGTTGAATGATCACATTTGTGTCTTCAAGTGACTGCTCCAGCCTGCAGCATAGAGGATGCTGGAGACGGTCCAAACAAGACTAGAGGCAGGGAAATGAAAGTTAAGGCAAGGTGGGGTGGTGGCCTACACTGAGTGCAATGTGGGTACGGAGAAGGGAACAGATCAGACAGCCAGGAGGGAGAGTCCAACAAGACTTAGTGTCTAATTGTATATGGACAGGGGAAAGGAAGTGAGGGTGACACCTTGGTTTCTGGCATGTGCCTCAGGACAGCCGTGGTGCCCTTCATTGAGGGAACGAAGGCAGGAAAACAGGTTTGGAGGAGTCATGATTACTTCAGTTAAGGACATGTCGAGTTGGAAAATGTTCAAATGAAGAAGATCTAGTGCTAGAAGTTGAATATAGGTTTGGAGCTCAGAAGATGGGTAGGCTGGAGCCTCTCAGTAACTTCTGAAGCCAGGAAAGTGGGTGGTATCACCCTAGGACAGTGTGTAGAGTAGAAAGCAAGCTGCAGACACAAACCTAAGGAGCTCTGGGTTTTACAGGGTGGTGGGAGAAAGGCAGAATAAGGAGCAGCCAGAGGCATAGGAGGAAAAGGTGTGTTGTCTTAAAGTCCATAATCTGTGGGATTACTGACCAAAACACAAACAAGACTATAAGGTCCTATCAGAAATATTTAAGAATATCTTAAAGACAAATTTGAACTTAACTTGGAAATATCAAATATTACTAATTCTTGAAATATCAAATGTTACTAATGCTTCGCATTTACAGAGTTAAAGCGTTATGTTCCTAATACAGGATATGAATGTTATACTTGAGAGAGTTAAGTGTACTGACCATAAATAACTGCATTTTCCACAGTTCACATTATCCTCATTGCCAATTCTCTACGTGTACTGGCCACAGGGAGCAGAACTGCCTTCCAAATCACTTAACTGGGGAAGGAAAATGCCCAGAGGGGATCTTCTTGACTCTTGGAGCTGAGGCTGGAGCCCCACTGCCACCAGCTTGTTGAAGAGTGAAAGGCCCCTGCATTGGGCCCAGTTCTGATCCTGCACCTCCTGCCCCTATGACACTGGCCTCTCCAGTCTCTCAATTTCCAGCACTTCCCCCCAGATGTGCCCTTCAGTGTTTGAGTATCCCGTCCAGCAAACCTAGGTCCAAACCAGATTCCCTGGAATAACTTCTTTTCAACAATAAAAACAAACAACTAAGCTTTGTCCTTCCTGAACAGTAGTTGTTTATACTGGCTTTGATTGTATTCACCAGAACTTTGAGTAATTGCCGTCAGCAATTTGAAGGTACTGATCAAGTACAGATTATATAACTTTCAGGGGAAAGTTAACAGAGGAAAATTTGCAACCATCCATATTTTTTGTATTAAAATTAGGCTATTTATGTTCAACTTTTGACTTAAGGACTTTATAATCGGAAGACAGTCTCAGTGTAGTAAGCTCCAGAATTCATATTTGAACCACAGTTTATTAGTGTATCAGCTATGGAAGATGTAATTTAATAAAGCATCTAAACCCATGCAACTATGTAAGCGAAGCCTTATTCTCAAGACCATTTTCTATTCGGGAGTTCATATTATAATTAGTTTTGATAAGTGGAAAGACTAGCTAAATATGCAGTCTATGAAAGGGCATTATTAGATTTTTTTGAAAGATTTTTCATTATAATTTTCCGTTTTTAAAAAATGCTTGCATTTGTTGTGCTTTTTGCTTTTTTAAAGTAATTATACCTATTATTTTATTTGTCCTTACAACCCTTTGATGTGGGCAGTGGCAGAATTGTTTTAATAGCAAAAACCCATAAAATATTAGTAGTAAAATTAGCATAAACCCACTGCTTCTCTAAGCCCTTTCATCCTTTTCCCTTCCTGTTGATTTCCTAATAAAGTGGAGCAGCTTTCTATTACGTTCTGTGCTTTCTTGCTTATTGCCATATTCACTGTGGTTTTGGTGCAGAATTCTTTCTGCTCTGCCTCCCTCTGTGCCTTCTCTGTCCTCTGATTCTCTCCTCCATTCCCTCCTACTTTCTGCCCTTTGTTTATTTCCAGAACATTCATGTGCTAGCCTGGGAAAAGGGTCCACCTCCTTTCACTTCTTCCCCCTGAATGTTACCTTCCGTCCCCATCTTCACTTACCTCCAAAGCTCTTCTTTCATAGATCCAACTCCTTTCCATTCCATAGAAAAATTCAGCATCTGACTTAAGAGGGAGCTTTTCTTCCCAGTGAACCCAAGTCTGTCTGCTTTTGAATGCCAAGGTCTGCTTGTTGCTGCCAACAGGGAGACTCAGCTCAACTCTCAGCCCATTGGCAAGTGGCAGGCTTAATACGTGGTACCCTCTTCAGAGCAGCTCTCCTTTCATTTCCCTGCCTTGCCTACTTTACAGTTATTAAATAGTCACATGAGAGAGATGATATGCTTGGAGAATTATTAAATGCCACACACATGAAAAATGTTACAAGTTGGCTGAAAGAGGCTGTTTTCTTTGTGTGGAGTCTAATTAGGAAGGAGTGGATTAGGCCCAGTGCCTTTAATGGAATCCTCCTTGGCTAGAACAAGCCAAAAGGGGCATCGAAGAGAGGGTGGCCAGCTTATGCCGAGGTGAGTGTCCTTTCCCTCTGAAAAGTAAAAGAAATTGCAGAAAGCGCAAAATTTTGAAAGGTATCTATTCAGAATCAGTTTTACTAAGTCAATATCAGGTTTCATGGAGTTTTGTCGTGAACTTTTATTTTGATTTTGGATTTTTTACAAGCAGCACGATAGGGTACTGAGGGATCGTAGCAGCAGGCAAGAAAATGGATGTGGTTTCACTGAGAGCAGAAGTCAGGTAGCTTCTCAGTTCTTTTGCCTTATCATGCCCCCACTTGGGAGGGAGCACATTGCCTTACTTTGGAGGCTGCCGCTTAAATGCACTGTGGCTTTTCATCAAAGAGCCATTGGGGTTACTGCAGGATTCTGAAGCCTCCTAAGACCATGTCCCTGCCTGGCCCCCACCCCCTCCTTCCCCACTCCAGGCACTCTCACCTAATGTCTGTTTCTCTTTTCTAGAATATTAAACTCTTCCCTCTTGTTGAAACTTTTGTAGCCTCCCTCTCTTCCTCTGATGGCTGTTGGATATCCCTCAATCAGGTCTTTGTTCCTCACTTTCACGTTCTCTGTTCCTCAGTTGTGAATCCATCTGTATAGCCGGGGACACACTCTACACATGTGCCCTAGGTGTCCATTCAGTTACCTTGGCAGTGGATGTTCGGTCATTCAGAAATGTATAAAGCGAGCTAGATCTCAATGTGGCCTGGTTCACTTTTAGGACAGCCTTTTCAAGGAGTTCTACTAAAAGTTCGATATGACATTGATTTTTCTACTGGAATTTGGTTGGAGTTTTTCATATAGGAATTTGCCTCTCATCAGGCAAAATGTAAATTTAGGTATTCATTATATTAGTTACCACAACAGATTTCCCATCAGATGCTGTCTTTGATCCCTTTGTGTTAATACCATCTCCAGATAGGGAGGGCAAGTACAACATGGTACCAAATGTATTTGCTGGGGGTGGGTCCAGGACTGTTGGTTTCAGCCCAGGAAAGGGATCTGACAGACAGCTTAGATGACTTCCAAGGACTGTTGCTGGGGATCATCAGGACATCATCAGTAGCAAGATAATTTATCTTATTCTTATGAAACAGTACAGCTGCAGTAGAACAAACAGTGACACCCCCACCCCAAAGGTATCTCATGTCCTAATCCCTGGGGCCTGTGAACATGTTACTTTACATGACAAATGGGATTTAGCGGATGTGATTAGGATCTTGAGACAGGGAGATTATCCTGGCTGATCTGGGTGGGCCCAGGGTAATCACAAGGATCCTTATCAGAGGGAGGCAGGAGTGTCAGTCTGAGAAGGAGATGGGACAGCCAAGGAACATGGGTGGCCTCTCGAAGCTGGAGAACACAAGGAATAGATTTTCCTCTTGAGCCTCCAGAAGGAATGTGACCCTGGGGACCCATTGTAGACTTCTGGGCTGTAAGATAATTAGTGTGTGCTTTTTAAGCCATTATATTTGTGGTGGTTTGTTGCAGCAGCAGTAGGAAACTTAGCTAACACAGTGACCAGCCTTGGCATGCCATCTCTGGTTCTGGCCTCTGGGTTTAAGGACAGCCTTTACTGGAGAGCTGGGAGAGGGGCGCCGTATTCGTCTCCTAGGGCTGCTGTAACAGAGTACCACAAACTGGGTGGCTTAAAACAATAGAACTTAGTCTCCTGTAGTTCTGGATCCAGAAGTCCCAAATCGAGGTGGCAGCAGGGTCGTGCTCTTTCCGTTGGCTCTAGGAAAGGAGCCTTCCTTGCGTCCTCCAGCTTCTGGTGGTTTCCAGCAATGCTTGGCGGTGCTTGGTTTGTAGCTGCATCACTCCAGTCTCTGCCTCTGTCAGCGCCTGGACTTGTTCCCGTGTGTCTTCTCTTCTGTGTGTTTATGTCCTCTCCTCTTCTTGAAAGGACATCAATCCAGTGTGACCTCATCTTAACTAATTCCATCTGCAAAGACACTCTTTCCAAATAAGGTCACATTCTGAGGTACTAAGGGGGAGGACTTCAACATACCATTTTGGGCTGCACAATTCCTCCATTGTGTCTCTTATTGACACCAAGGTGGGCAAAGTGAGGGCAGACTCAAGAGACCTGTCATTTATTGGAAACATAAAGGCTGAGAAGGCTACCCTAAAAGATAGGCTAATTGTATGGAAGGGAATGGGGCCAAATCCCTAAATTTTAGAGTTAGGCTGTGCCTTTTGATACTACATACAGATGAGTTTAGAAAAAAATGAAAGAGCTACTCTGAGCAGCAATAGAAAGTTTTTAGAACCTTTTCCCTTAAAGAGGTGAAAGAAACAAAATATAAATAGGTTTGGAGTAATTTGCAGCAAACTTGCAGCAATAGAAAGCCACTATAAATATTTTGGGGACATAACTGTAATCTTTTGGGTGGATAGCCAAAGCATCCAGTTGGATCATTGAGTCCTAGTTTTGACCCAATATGGTAATTCAAAAACTTTTAGGAGTCCAGAATTATTATTTAATCCTCATGTGAGCCAGGGAGCCTTGGGCTGTAACAATCTTGTAATGTCTGCTTTTAGTCCTAAAGGGGACTGTCAGAGGTGAGAGAACCCAAGCCAGAATTCAAGAAAAAGAGCAAAAGGGTTGTGTGTGTGTGTTTTTTTAAGTCTGTGTGTGTGTTTTTTTTTTAATCAGTTAATTCACTGCAGAAAAGTATCAATTTTATCTCCTCATCTGCTTCTGCAGACTGAGAATAGAATTTATTGTGGTATATTAAAATTCCATTATGGCAAAACAGTTCAGATTACCTTTTTTGTTTTTAATAATGGCATTAGACCTGCAGGAAGCTAAATCTGATGAGAAGAGAGGGGTGGCATTATAAAACATACAAAAAACTTTTAAGGTCTGCGGCTGTGCTCCCATTTAAAAGCATGCTATAGGCGCTTGACTCTGTGTGAGTGTGTGTGTGCCCGCACCCTACCTGCACCTGCCACACATGTGCCTACATCACAGCATGAAGGGTTGTTTGTGGGAGGTTGCTCGGAATACTAACATATAGGATAAGACTCGGTTTTGAGAGAGACTTTAATTCACATTTTGGCTCTGCTGCTTCCTGGCTCTGCAAACTTGCAACCTCTCGAGGTTTAGTTTGCTTATCTATGAAGGACTTTATTTAAATGGTCTTAAGGATTTTTCAAGCCCCAGAACACCACAGTTCTTTATATTATAAGAGAAAGTGTGTAAATACTGTTTTCTCCCAGCCTCCCACAGCACTGCACACATTTAGTGTGTGTTGACAATGAGACCTTCTGCTGGAACTGGGGAAGGAGGTCGTCCCTCTTGTGCAGCCCACCCGGCTCTGGCTGTTAACAGCATCCTCTGTAGGAGGACCAGCTCAGTGAGAGTGCGGTGCCCATTTATTGTTTTATTTGATTTGTTGTTTTATTCTTGTGTCCTTTCTTCTGGTGAGTGGGATGCAAGGATTGTATCATCTCTTGTTCCAGCATTAGGGGGGAGAGGGGCCTCCTGTGTTTATTGAGACATGCTATTTAAGGGAAAATCATTCATCTTTTCTTCCCAATTTTTGTTCCTCTTTCAGATTGATTCATGGTGCAAAGATAATAGCTATGTGATTGCTGGTTATTATCAAGCTAATGAACGTGTAAAGGATGCCAGGTATGTCCGTGTAAAAACTGCTCTGGTCTGCAAGAATGACTAATCATGTGACAGATGGAGACATTCTCCTATGTGCTGTCTAACACTGAGTAGGTGCAAGATGTGAAATCTCTGAGAACAGATCTTGCCCTGCCCCTGCCCCTGCCCCTGCCCCCACGCCCATGCCTGTTTGTACTGCTTTGAGGGAGACCTGTGGGGTGGATCACACCAAAGACAGAAATTCTCCACACTCATATTTAACTTTGAGATTCTGCTTTATATCTTCTTTGTTTTACTGGACAGGAATTCATACAATGAAAACAACAGTCAGGCCTCTGATTTCTGTCCCTCAACTAGGTCTTACTTCTCGTTCCCAAGCTAGGAATGTTGTAGGGCAGAGCTTTACAAAGGAATACTGTGGAGTGGGTGTAGCGCAGTGATTGAGCACCAACTTCACATTTACGAAGTCCCAGGTTCAATCCCCAGTACTTCCTAAAGAAATAAAATAAAGAAAGAATAAATATTTCTCTCTTTTGAGATAAATAAAATGGCTTTTAGGTTTGGGGCTCTTAGGGTCTGATACTCAGAAAATGCCATGTTTGCTGCTTCCTTTGTATTAATTCCTGGTTCCTTTTAACTGGATATTTCTCCCACTGTGGTTCTCACTAACGAGCGAAACAGAGAACTTTGCTTTATTTCTGCATCATTCATGGTTCCAGCAGAAACAGATGATGCACTGAAGTTAGGATAATTTGAGGAGGATTTAATAAACAGGCTATTACAGAGGTATGATCAGTGTGTAGGAAATTCCACAAGAGGGTGGTTCAGTGATCTGAAACTGGGGACAGAAGAGCTATTACCATGCCTGGGCCTGAAGGGACTGGAAGAAGGAGTTGGGTAGAGAAGGCCACCTGGAGGGGAGCAGCGACCTTTGTCAAGAGACACATGCAGCTTCACATGATCCGAGCGTCCTCTTTCGCCTCCTTGGGGATTTCTCCAGGGGCTTTCCTTTGGCTGAATCTAACCAAGCCAGAGGGGCAGATGGAAAATATCCTGTACTACACATAAAGGGAAATGAACCCCGGGATGCTCAGACAGGATTCCTCACGTTGTCTGATGGAGTAGACTGATTCTAGGCTCCAGGGAGTTAGGGGATGCGGTGAGGTTTTCCAAATCAGCGTGCCTCACGAAATTAGGGATACTTGCCTGACACAGGTGAGAAGTTGGGATTGATAACATTTTTGGAAATAATACAATAAACTGGTGACCAGGTGTTACCTTCACTGATGAGGCACAAATGCACATCAGAAACATAAGCCGTTTTAGCCATGGGTGACTGGTCTAGTCCCTGAACTCTGAGGAAGGCAAGGGAACCAGAAGGATGCGGCTCAAAATGATTCCTGTCACATCTGTGAGGAGACTCAGACCTGGGGCATTCCAGACAAAAGACTTTTTAAAAATAGTCCTAAATGTGTTCAAAGAGGAGACATTGACAAAGGACTAAAGGAAGTCAGGAAAATGATAGATGAATACAAAGGAAGTGTCAATACAGATACTGAAATTATGAAGAGGAACCACACAGAGCTGAAGACCCAGGAACAGAAAATTTCCTAAAGGGATTGGTTCAACAGCAGATTGGAGCTGGCAGAAGAAAGAATCCGTGAATTTGAAGAAAAGTTGATTGAAATCATTCAACCTGAGAAACAGAAAGAAGAAAACGAATGGTGAACAGAGCCTGAGGGACCTGAGGGATGCCATCAAGTGGAAGTCCCAGGAAAAGAAAGAAAGGGGCAGAGAGAATTTTCAAAGAAATAATGACTGAAAACTTCCCAAATTTAACAAAAGATGTGAATACACACATCCAAGAAACTCAATGAACTCCAAACAGGATAAACTCAAATAGACCCATACCACACCACGTCACAATGACACTGTCAAGTGCCAAAGACAGAGATTCTGAAAGCTTCAAGAGAGAAGCAGTGAGTCATGTATAAGGGAGTTTGAATAAGATAAGTGCCAGTTTCTCATCAGAAACCATGGAGGTAAGAATGCAGTGGGAAGGTATATTTAAAGTGCTGAAAGCAAAATAACTGCTAACCAAGAATTCTATATCCAGCAAAACCGTCTTTGAAAAATGAGGGAGGTTAAAACATTTCCAGATAAACGAAAGCTGACGGAGTTGGTCTACACTAGACCAGCCCCTACAGGAAATGCTAAAGAGAGTTCTGTAGGTTGATTGAAAGGAAAGGACAGTAGACAATAAATCGAAGTTACATAAAGAAAGAAAAGATATCTGGTGAGGGTAATGACATGGGTAAATATAAATGTCAGTACTATTGTATTTTTGGTTTGTAACTCCACTTTTTACTTCCTACAGGATCTAAAATGCAAATGCGTAAAGTGTAATGATAAATCAGTAGTTTTAGACTCATATCAGTGTGGAATCTGTGCCAAGAAATACATGAAGGTGGGGACAGAGGAGTAGAGAAACATAGTTTGTGTATACTACTGAAGTTAAGTTGGTATTCAAAGCAAACAAGATTTAGAAGGTTAAATTTTTTTAAGTCCTGTGATAACTACACAGAAAATATCAGAATGTGCAAGCTCATAGAGACAGGAATTACAGTTCAGGTTGGCAGGGGGTAGGGAAATGGGGAGTTAATGCATGGTGTGTGTCGGGTTTCTGTCTGGGGAGATGTGATGGAAGGTGGTGAGGACACCACAATATTGTGAATGTGATTAATCCCACTGAATGGTGTGTGTGGGAGTGGTTGAGCTGAGAAAGCTATGTTGTGTATTTGTTTTCACAACTTCAAAAGAGCAACTAAAGAGACAGTGACAGATACAATACGTGAATCTGGATGGTTTCCAGCAAGGGAGGAGAAAAGGCTCAGAGGGACATTTTTTGGACACATGAGAAAAATGGACTATAGATTAAGTTTTACGTCAATGTTAAACTGCTTAAACTCGAAAACTGCACTTACATAAGTGAATGTCCTTGTTCTTGGGAAATGGACGGGGCTGTATTAAGTATTCAGGGAGCGTGATGTATACATCTTACACTCAAATGTTCAGAAAATGTGTGGTTAGAGGGGAGCAGGGGTAGCTCAGTGGCTGAGCACATGCTTCCCATGTACAAGGTCCCAGGTTCAAGCCCGGTACCTCCCAAAAGAAAAAAAAAAATGGATGGATGGATGGATGAATGGATGGGAGGAAGGGAGGAAGGAAATAACAAATGTGGCAAAATGTTAAATTTAGTGGATCTGGTTATCTGGGGTAGGCGCAGAGAGGGGTAGGTTTGAATTTTCTGTATGGGGTTTGTGTTATTTGTATAATTGTTTTTGTAAGTTTGAAAGTATTTCAAAGTAAAAAGTTTTTTAAAAATGGTTCCCGTTAAAAAGTGTTTGCTGTGGGGAACGCAGCACTCATAGACTCTCTGAGCACTTACTTTGGCTTTCCCCCACTGCCTCTCTGACTGTTTTTTTTTTAAGTTCACATTTCCCGTTGGAGCGAGAGCCTATTTGTGGCTCCCGTGTGAATCTTTGTCTTAGTTACATCCAAAGGATTGACTAAATGGAATGCCTGCCATGGCTCAAGTTCTGTGCTGAGCTGAGAGGGAGGAGCACAGCTAAAACCTGGGCCTTGACCCTCAGCTTGCTGAGTTTAACAGGAAAGCATTGCAAGCATACCTAGTTCAGGACGCTGTGACCCCTGCTGTGAGTGTGCTGAGGAAGGCTGTGACCGCAGGAGGGAGGGAAGGGCCACTTCACAGGTATTACAAGGGAAGCCCTCAGGGAGGGGTGTCGTCTGAACTGGGCCCTCAAGAGGGGGTGGGGTTTTGTCAAGTACAGATATGGATTCCAGCAGGTAAGGGCTTTCCAGATTTGGGGGGGCGCTGTGGGCGAATAGCATGATGAAGGCACCTGGTGGAAACATCTAGAAAGCTACATTTGGGCAGGAGCACTAGGTACTTACACGACGGAAATGGTAGGGAGTGAGGCTGGAAAGTTAGGTGGGGGCTACAACCGAAGGCTCTTGAATACCCTGCAGAAGTTTGAACATTATTTTGTAAGCCATAGAGAGTCACTGTTGAAAGGAGGGTTTCCCTAAACTGAACAGTGCTGTCTCAGCTACTTTTAGAAAACAGAGAGGACACCAGGCAAGAGGCAGTGACATCAGGTAGTCAGGTTAGTTTAGACCCTCGTTTCCTTGACACCCTTCCCCTGCTCCAGTCCATGCCCTCCTGGTCCCCCATGTGATTCTGCACTGGCTCTCATCCTCTTGCTTTTCTGCATATGCCTTGTTCAGCCCAGGGCCCTCTCCATCTTCCCTGCCTTTGTTCC
>JAQZBX010058052.1:0-17812 GCA_029593785.1 Cabassous unicinctus
ACCGTTGATACCTTTAGTGGTTTTATCTTTGCCACGCCCCAAACAGGCGAAGCAGGGAAAAACGTTGTAGCGCACATGTTGACTGCTATCTCTGTGCTTGGCTTGCCCACACATATTAAGACCGATAACGGGCCTGGCTACACTGGCCGTGTCTTCTCCAAATTCTGTCATCAACTTAGCATCAAACATACTACAGGCACACCTTACAATCCCCAAGGTCAAGGCATAGTTGAAAGAGCAAACTTATCCTTAAAAAACACTTTAAATAAAATAAAAAAGGGAGAATGGTACCCTAACAAAACTCTCCCAGAAATCTTTTATCACATGCACTCTTTATTTTAAATTTTTTAAATCTGGATAACCAGGGGCGATCAGCTGCAGAACGTTTTTGGAAAACTAATACAAAATCCAGTTTTGCCACCGTCCTTTGGAAAGACCCTTTAACCAATACCTGGCACGGACCAGACCCGGTCCTGATATGGGGTCGCAGAGTGGTATGCATTTATTCCAAAGAAGAAGAAGGAGCCAGATGGCTTCCTGAAAGATTAGTAAAACAGACCGATAATAACCCAGTATCCAGGGCAGAAAAATCTCCCGGAGAAAGATATCTTTCTTTTCTTTTCTAGATAAATATCAATGCAATTGAACAGCACGCCTGGATTTCTCCTGTGTGGACTTGCTACATGCTTCGGAATCCTCGTGTTATATACCAGTACTCCTGACACTTGGACTATCACCCAACGTATCTCTCTCACCTAAGAGCTGTGGTAGACGAAGACTTAGCCCGCATTGAAACCTCCATCACTCACCTCAAGAAATCCCTTACATCTCTATCAGAAGTTGTCCTCCAAAATAGGAGGGGTTTAGACCTCCTTTTCCTTAAACAAGGGGGGCTTTGTGCCGCTTTGGGCGAAGAGTGCTGTTTTTACACTGACCATTCGGGTATAATTAGAGATTCCATGACCAAGCTTAGGGAAGGAATTGCAAACCGCAAACGCAAACGGGAAGCCCAAGGGGGGCCTCTCTTGGGGATTCAATACTGTCCTCCCCTACCTCCTCCCCATGCTAGGCCCCCTATTAACCCTACTCCTTATATTATCCTTTGCACCCTGGGCATTAAGAAAAATCATACAGCTAGTTAAAGATCAGATCAATTCTGCCCTAGGCAGGCCCATTCAAGTACATTATCACCGACTCCACCTCACTGACCAAGGTATAAATCCAGAACACCTAAGTGCTACTTACCCAGAAGGTATGTAAACCCCCTCCTACGGGAACAGCATGCTACTCAAAAACATGCTACTAGCTTATCCTATGGTTGGTACCGCTGGGTGCGAGGCAAAGCACTGCAAAGGAGGGCCAAAACAAGCAAAGGCCGTTTTTGAGCTCCTTGAGAAATATGCCTCATTTGCATAGGGGTTTGCTCTGCAAAAATTCCCCTCCCCAAAAAGAACAGAGCCACAAACAACTTGGGGAATGAGGCCTCTGTTTCCCCCAGCAGGTTAATGCCAAAAGGATGCCCATTGAGCATCCTTCCTCCATCCTTTTGAAATACAAAGGGAGGAGATGTTGGGGACCTTCACAGTAGCACACATATTATGCACCTTGTCAGCAGCACCGGTGATATGTAACATGGCCGCCAGGGCTGATACAAGAACAGCTTAAGCTGTTGTTAGCCTTCTTCAAGGAAGTTGAGAGAGTTCATGCCTAAAGCTTTTCTGCCGCCTGCCCCAGCAACAACCACCACCAATCCCAAACCGCCACCCGTCCTTACTAAGCCTAGCAACAGCAACCACCAATCCCAAACCACCACCCATCCTTAACAGCTACCAATCCTCACCCTTTTCCCCCTCAGTATATATACCCTGCCTCTTCAATAAACTTTGGCAGCTTGATCAGAATCCTGTCTTGCTGTCATCTCTCGCATCTCTTGTTCCATCCCATTCCCACTCCCCCTCTCTAGGTTCCCGTTGATTGTCCCACAGGCCGGGACAAGGAAATCAAGAGATGGATCTTGAACCTGGCAGAAAACCTACTTGGCCATGGATACCCCACAAGATCACTGCTGGAAGAACCTTGCAAGAATCCCCATTCAGAAGGAGATTTCCCCTGGAATCAAGGAGAAGCCCCAGATATTCTCAAAGGGTATTGAGAGGTGAGGTAATCAATCAAAACAACAAACAACTGGGATTCCTCTGCTGACCACAGCAAAGGGGCAGAATAATTAATGGTTTAGAAACCAAATGCAGAAGATAAATAGGCTCTTTTTCCTTTGCACTGTTCTAACCCTGTTCTTTTATTTTCTCCCATTCTCTTCTCTCATTTTCTTAATAAACTACTGACCTAACTGAACTGGCATTCACTTAAAATTCATTTTTATAGCATAGCCAAGAATCTACAGAAACTCCAGCAATAGTAGTATGGGGTGGGGAGGGATCTTCCCACACTCTTTTTTAGCAGTCAGCATCCCACCCCTACAACCCAGCAGCACTGGCACATTGTGTTTCTATCTACCACTAGCAAAGGATCACTAAATTAAGAAATGGAGCAAGTAGGCACTCTTTGCTATTTTATGAATGAATGTTACCTCCCCCACTCAGATCCCTCCATACCTGTTATGTGTTTTATAAGGAGGAGTTTTGACTAGGCCTGCTGACAGTGATGATAAGAAATGCACAGGGAATTGGATAAGCCATTCTTCCTGTGTGCTCTCATCCCTAACTCCCCATCTCTGGACAGGAAAAGATTCTGCAACTGAGTGTCCTTATAGAATTTGCAGGAATCTAGTGTCATATAGACATGGTCATGAAATGGGCTTCCTCCTCCAAGTGCTCCACCCCTCTGGGCATCACCCCACTGACCAGGCCTCTGGTAGGGCAGGGGTTATTCATGTCTGAGGTCTCCTGGCTTGTTCAGGTATCTCAGCCCCTACTCACTTCTCTTGGGGATGACACAATTCATCCCTTTTTTTCTCTGCCATCAGTTTTAGGACTGGAACTCTACAATTGTTTCTGATTTTGTACAGAAGGATTTGACAAGAAAAGAAGGAAGGAAGGGGAGAAAGGAGGGAGGGAGGGAGGGAGGCCCAGACATGAAAATTTTAATGGACCCAGCTTGATTTCTCCCTTTATTTTACAAAAAGAATCTTTTAAAAGCTTTAAACACAATTTAATTTCTATGATAAAATTAAATCATTTGAGTTGGGACCTCCAGTGATACAATTAAAGCCACAAGACCCTTGCCTTTTTAAAAAACAAATAAATTAAAATATTTGGAAGCTGGTGAAAAGGACCCAGGTGACTAAGAAATGTCAGGAAATGGTTTAAAATAACAGTAATTTTCACCCTGAAAGTGTGGCATTGACCTATCTGGACTTTCTTGATTTGAGGTTGCACTCTGCAGCCTGTAAATAACATTCCCTTCAGGCAAAAAGTTCTTGCTTTAGCAATGCATTCATATTTATGTAGCAATTTCAAAAGTGCCATTGCCTGATGCATGACTCTCAGAAAAATACTGACATCCTTCATCAGCAAACAACTTTATGTGAACACCAGTCATGTGCCAGCCCCTCAGTGAGTAACAACCCTGTTTTTGTGACAATCCCAAAATGTGTTGATGTGATCAAATGTAATCAGTGAGAAGTAGGGTTATCAGATAAATTCTACAATATTCTTTTGATAACTGAAAAGAAGGAAAATTTTAAACATACACCCAGCCCAAAGGAAACTAGTCCTGAAAATTTCAAGAAAAAGGCTTCTCAAAAGTATGAAACCAGAATGAGGAGTAGTCTTGACTACATTTCCACTCATTCTGATGTTTTACATTCTCTTTCATCTCTGATACTTTTCATATATATAGTACTAAATTTGTCTCTTTATTATCATTAGGCATAGATTCATGGAGAGTAGTCATTATACTTAATACCTAAACTTCTTTTTCAAATAACTATGAATAAAGGCCTTCCTGAAAAATTGTTATTTTGTATACTGAGATTAGTTATTTAACTGACCTGAAGTTAAGTAACATCTTATTTTCTGTACCTTCCCTGCCTTTTGTTGGATTGATAAAGACAATCACTCCTCCCTCCCCACCCCACCCCCTTTTTTTTTACCCCAAGCCTGTGGAAGGAGAGTTCCCCTAACATTTCTAGAAATGTCTTCCTCTGACATGGTGGAAGACTCCTCCTTTCTAAGTTCATATCTGGTGGCCTGTCTTCACACAACATTATCACCAGCTGGAGCAGCCCGCCCTCTTCTTTTTCCTGGATCTTCAGCCCCTTCTCCCTGGCTTTTAAGGATTGGATGCTTACCTTACTTTATAAAGCAAAGTTGTTTGTGCATTTTCACAGAGAATGAAGGAAGACCTGAGAAGACTCCAGAATTATATCACTTGATGATTGTGATCAAAAGGGAAACATTCTGCCCTCTAGACTAGACACTTCTAACGGAGATGCAGAACAAATGGCCAGGTCTGAGGTTGGCTGTTGGATGCCCTCTGTACCACAGCCTATACCAATGAACTCTTCCCTTTCAGGTGAGGTCCAAAAGACAGATTTGGTTTCCACAGCTGAGATGGAAACAAACTGTGGCTTCAGGAAAAAGGGGTAAAAATTTTAGATTACGTATTAAGTGTGCTACTAACTTCAAAATGTGTGGATTCTCCTAGAGGAAGATATTTGTAAAATCTAGTATTTTGTGACTTAAGCAGTGGGTTTACTTGTGTGTGTCCTCTTTGCATTCTGTAGGAAAGGAGACCTGGAATGAGGTCAGGTTGCAAAAAATAAAAAAGACATAAGGTGCATTTTAATTTCTATTTCTCCAACTTCTTTTTGTGAATATGTACATTTCAGTGTATGCCCAAGTAGTTTTAGTAAAAAGTTATAATTTGCTGATAAATGCTTTTTCCACAGACTTTTTAAAGTTACCAATGTTGGAAAGCATTGCCAATGGTGATGAAAGAATTGTCTTGTGTCCAGAATGATGATGAGGTTATTGTAAGTGGTCGCTGGTGGATGGGGGAAGGTAGGTCTTTTATTCATAGTCTGTATCAGAACAGCTGTTCTCATGTTCAATTCTTTCAATTCAACAAATGGCCATATTCCATGAAATAATATGTGAAGCTTATATACATTCTTAAAGAAGAGAGAGAAGGATATCTCTAAATTGCTGCTCTATGGAAAAAAGTAAAATGAACCACAAATGACATAAATTTCATAAAATAAAGCAAATTATATAATTATATATCTAGGAAAAACCTTTCATCTATCTATCTATCTAGCTATCTTGATTATCCAAATCCATATAGTAAAAAGGATTTGGAAAAAATTAAAAATTTCATGATAATCAAGAGGCTTTGCCTATAGTTTAGAATAGGGGGGTTTGAGTTGATTGAAACATGATTTATTTGTAATAATATATTTATTATATAAAAGTATATATGGCAAAACTTTTTAAAAAGTAGATGACGGAGATATGGTGTTTAGTTTTTTATTATCCTATATGTGTATTTGTGAATAGTTTTATTTCAAATATTTTAACGAGTGAACTTTTGTGAATCAGTGAGATTTGATCCAATAATTAAGAGTGAAGAGTTTTGTCTACTTCTTCAATGATAAATAGCATATTAACATCTTAGAAGTGTAAAATGTTTCTTGGAATTAATTGTAACTTCAAATGAGAGTTCGAACTGTAGAAAAGAAATCATCAACAAGGTTAAGGGTAAAAGCAGCAGTTTTAAAAACAAAATTGTTACAATGTTTAAAGAATGTTTAATAGGCAGAAATTTCCAGAGCTGAGGATATAATGAATGTATTATTAATTGTACTTGTAATGTACATGGTTCTGGCTGTGTCTTTGGCCACATTAGAGATATGATACAGGGGAAATCACAGAAGGAGCAGCTACATGATCTTCATGTGAATATTTGGACTACCAAAAAAGGCCTCTAGGATTTAAATTCATTGTAATGAGTAGCTTAACATTGGTAACAGCCTTGATAATGTTTTCTTTGTTATCCACCATTTGTCTTTTACTTCATTGTTTTACTTCATATTATTTTGGAGCCTGGAATGTGCGAAGCTCATATTATATATCGGAAATATCAAGAGGAAAAAATAAAAGATGTATCCTGACTTAAAGGAGTGCATATTTTAGAGAATAATATATAAGTTGTCACCACTTCTTTATGAAAATAAAAATAACATTAAATTGTGATTAAATCACAGGTGAAGAAAATCTGTTTGATGTTGGAATTTAATTCATCCATCAATTCTATCATTCATTCTCAGTTAGTCAAAAAATATATTTAGTATGCCTACCTTTCCTTGTTATTATTTTATAAGCTGATTACATACAGGTGAAATATTCTGACATATCCATTTCTCTTTTGAAAGAAATAGACTAGAGTATTAAGGCAGTATAGAACAGGGACTGTATTAGTCAGACAAAGGGGTACTGATGCAAGAAATCAGAAATCTGTTTACTTTTATAAAGGGTATTTATTTGGGGTAGAAACTTACAGTTACCAGGCTATAAAGCATGTTATTTCCATAACATGTGAATAGTTTTATTTCAAATATTTTTGCCCCATGTTGGAGCAAAATGGCTGGCAATATCTGCAAGGGTTCAGGCTTCCTGGGTTTCTCTCTTTCAGGGCCTTGTTTTTCTCTGGGCTTGGATCCTCTGCTCTCTCAACAAGGCCAGCTGTAGACTGTCAGACAAAGAACTTGTCTCTCTTCCCAGGGCCTCTGCTGAGTCCAATTGAGCCTTTTCTCCTTCCTCACATATCTGCTTTCCTGTGTGTTTACTTCCCAGGCTCCAGGATCAAAACCCCAAACTCTCTCCTCTGTGGTGCAGTTTCTCTGTCAGGACCCACCCACCAAGGGGGTGGGGGCTCAACATCCTGCTGATGTGGCCCAATCAAAGCCTTAATTATTATTTAATCAATTAAAAGTGAAACCTCTGAATCCAATATAATCTCATATGCCCAGAGGAACAAACCATTTTACAAACATAATCCAATATCTATTTTTGGAATTCCTAACCAATATCAAACTGATTCAGGGACCTAAGGAGGAGGGGCAGAAAACCCAATGTGTTACACAAACACCACCTGGAAAGAAATCCTGAGACACATCATGCAGCCGGCTAACTCACACAGACAGGTTAACACAAACAAGTTATTAGAGGGCAGCTAGCAGTTCCCACCCAGCAGCTGTGTTATCAGAATGTAACTTGGCAACATTCTCATATGATGGAAAGAAAGAACAACAGAAAGGGCCCCACATTCACCACCCATATACTTTCATAAACACCTTGCACAGAAAACTCCGGCAGGGCTCGTGGAGAGAAGCCAGAAACCAATTACCACAGGACAGGAAACCCTAGAAACCAAACCACCCAATGAATTTCCACCACTTTGTTGTAAATATTCCAATCAGCATAAACCCTAACACCCAATGATAGCCAATAAAACCAGAAACCCCTAGAGAATGGGCACATGTTTTGCCCTGTAGCACACCTGCACTCATGTCTGATTGTGTACTTGACCTTTATTAAACTATTTTCTAACTTTCTCATAACTGTGGTATGTCTCTGAATTCTTTCTTATGATGTAACCAAAAACAAGGAAATCAGTGCCACCAACAATATGATACAAAGAAAATAAAGTAAATGGTATTCATATTGAATATATGTAATCTTTAAAACTTTTTATTTTAGTAACCTATATACAATTCACAATTTCCCTGAACCCACTAAGCAGTAATTCCTCTGCCCCAATCCTTTGTAACCTGTAATCTATTGTAACCTGTAATCTATTGTATGTCTCTATAAATTTACCTATTCCTATGCTAGGTGTTTCATATAAGTGACTTCATAGAATATTCACCTGTGTCTGATTCATTCCACTCAGTGTGATGTCTGCAGGATAAATCCATCAGTGCCATGTATCAAAACTACATTCCTTTTTATGAATGACTAACATCCCAGTTTATGTATATACCACATTTTATTTAACCATTCATTTCTTGATGTACACAAGTTGCTTCCACCTTTTGGCTGCTCTGAATAATGCTACTATGACCTTGGTTGTACATGTATCTGTTTGAATCCCAGCTTTCAATTTTTTGTATAAATACCAAGAAATGAGATGGTTGGGTCATGTGGTAATTCTATGCTCAACTTTCTAAGCAACTGCCAATCTGCTTTATACAGTGGCTGCACCATTATACACTCACACCAGCAATGTATGAGTTCCAAATCTCTGTACCTTTACCAAGTCTTGATATTTTATGATTTTTTTTTAATAATAGCTATCATTGTGGGTTTGAAGTGATATCTCATTGTGGTTTTTGTTTGCATTTCCTTGAAGAACAATTATTTTGAGCATTTTTTCTTTTGCTTATTGACCATATATACATTTTTGAAGGAATATCAATTCATATCATTTGATCATTTATAAATAAGGTTATTTGACTTTTTCTGGTGAATTGTAGCAGTTCTTTATATATTCTGTTAATTAAAGCTTAACCAGCTCTATGGTGTGATGGTATGAAGTTCTATATACCCCCAGAAAAACATGTTCTTAAAGTTAATCCAATCCTGTGGATGTGAAACTATTTTAATTAAGACATTTTGATTAGGCTAAGTCAGTTAAGGTATGACCCACCTCAACAGGATGGGTCTTAATCCTATTAGTGAGGTCTTTTGTAAGAGAAATATATTCATGCAGAGAAAAAAAATTCACAGACAAAGCAACCTGAAGCTGAAATCAGTGGAACCTGGAAGAAAAGGGAGAAACCAGGCAACATGGCCACGTGCCTTGCCATGTGTCAAACTAAGCCCGAAGGTTCACTGGTAATAAGCCCCAGAATGCCACAGTCTTGGGAAGAAAACACTGCATTAATGATGCCTTGATTGGTACTTTTTCCCTGTTTCAAAACTGTGAGTTAATAAATTCCCATTGTTTAAGCCAAACCATTTAATGGTATATTCTAAAGCAGCTAAGGAAACCCAAACATATTTTAGCAAGTATTTCCTTTCATTATATAGGTTTGCGTTTCATTTTCTTGATAATATCTTTTAATGTACAAAAGTTTCTAATTTTGATGAAGTCCATCTTATCTATTTTTTTCTTCGCTCCTCTTGCTTTTGGTTTCATAGCTAATAGATTACTACCAAATCTAAGGTTATGAAGGTTTTTCCCTATGTTTTCTTCTAAGGGTTTTATGGTTTTAGATCAAAAGTTTAAGTCACTCTTCCATTTTGAGTTGCTTTTTGTAGATGGTATGAGGTCGAGTTCAAACTTCATGCTTTTCCATGTGCATATCCAGTTTTCTCAGCACAATTTACTGAAGAGCCCATTCTTTCCCCCAATTAACATACTTGCCAAACTTGTGAAAATGAATTGGCTATAGATGATGGGTTTATTTCTGAATGTTCAATTTTTTTCCATTGGTCTATGTTTATACCAAGAGCTAGCAGAAGAAACTTGGATGCAATTAGAGAAAGCATAAGGGAGGGATGAGAACGTTGAGGTCATTGGAAACCAGAAAAGCAGATACAAGCAGGGAGAGATTACTATGTGATAGAAGGCAGAGTTGTTAAAAAAAGGACCCCAGGAATTTTAGGCAGGGCACCAACAGATGGCTACAGACTTTGAAGAGACCATATTGTCTTCCCAAAGCCTTGATTTGGGACACTAGCTTATGAAACTATGAGGCAATATATTCTTTTTACCTAAGTCTACTCATGGTGTGGTATTCATCATAGCTTTCTGACAGCATATGTGAGACCTCCAATTTTGTTCTTTGTTTTCAAAATTATTTGTCCATTCAGAATCCCTTGTAATTCCATAGGAATTTAAGGATTGGCTTTTCCATTTTTGAAATGTAATCAACCATTTTTAATGTAATGATGTCCCTCCATTAGCTTGCCTTTTTGTTATACATACAGTCCAGAAACAGCTATGTTTACCATTTTGGGAACTAATTTGTTGTTTTCTTGGATCAATGTTCTGATATCCTACTTCCATGTTATCCTTGCCATTTTGAGGATATGCTCCTCAGAGGAGGAGAATAAATACTTTTTCTACCTGTGCTTCTCACATGATTGCTATCACTGTGTTCTATTTTATGGCACTCATTTCTCATGTATTTGCAACCAAGGACCAATATCTCATTAGGTAATGATAAAATGGCCTAGATTGTTTATACCATAGTGATATCAATGCTGATTTATAGCCTAAGGAAAAGGATGTGAAGGATGCACTAAAGAGATTCCTAAATACCTCATGCCACTCTTGCAAACTAATGTAAGTTTATAACTACAACTGTATTTATTTAAGGGTTTAAAATTTATTCTGAAAATCCTGCTATTAAATGAAAGGTAATAAATGGCTAATTTTTCTTTAACTTAATTTTAGTTGGATAAATCTTAATTCATTTTATTTCAACACAAAATATCCAGCCAATTATTCCAGATGTAAAAAGTATCAATTGTAAAAATACAACGTATTTCATAAACTATAATTTGAATGTAAATAAATGTATCATAGTTAATAAAATGTGTCATTTTTCAAAAAAGGAAGATTCAAACTGATGGTGTGAAGGTATGCAAGAATCATTTCTTGGGAGGTACTCGAGAATCAGATCATCCTCTTTGCCATTTCCATCCATTATTCAATGTTTAAAGGTTTTATTATTTTTCCTTTTTAATTACACCATTTTTCCATCCATTTCATGATTTTTTTGAGCCCATATTTTATCATCACTTTAAAGCAGGGGTGAAGGGGTCTGTGGAAAAACTTCAGGGGGTCCATGAGCTTGGATTGAAAATTCAAAAAAACATTATTCCTTTGGGGACGTGTTGGTAAGAGTGTGTCATAAAACTATCAGAGAAGGGGTCCGTGATTTTCACCTGATGGGCAAAGGAGTCTATGTGACAAAAAAGGCTAAGAACTCCTGCCTTAAAGTCAATTTAAATCACTGAAAAATAAAAGTACAGGGGAAAATAAAGTCTAAATATAAGAGTACTTGAAAGCACATGGAATAGGAAATATGGCACAATATTCTGAAAAAAAGAAAAAGGATTCTACTTTCATCCCTCTCATTCTGTCATGTGCACAAAGCAAAGTGTTTGTGTTTATTCAAATATGACATATAATTATAGTTTCTTATGCTAGGCACTGTTGTATAGAATTGCTTTTGTTATAAAACCGTAATATCAAATACACTTCTCACATTTTTACTAGTGTGATTATGTGAGAAAATAATATTAGGAAAAAAACACAGTGTCTTAAAAGCACTATTTTTAAAGGAGCTGATGGTCTTGAGAAACATCTATGCATATGTAAAATGCTTCAGACATTGGATGGATTGAGGGAGAGTAGGCATGACATGCAAAATGAAGATGGAGACTAGTAATAAATTAGAGTTATAATATCTGCAAGCATGTTAGCAATGAGCCAAAACCTAGAACTGTGTCTCAGGACAGTGAATGAATTTCTAGCATTGGTCATGAAGAAACAGAAAAGCTGAAAGCAGAAAGTTCAAAATATACCACGAATATTACTAGTTTCAAGGTGCAAAATCAGCATGAATTTGATTATGTTAATTTTCCAGTATTTTGTTCATTATTTATTTGATTGTTTAATTTTAATTTATAATAAGCATGTTTGGATTCACAAACTAATGTGTTAGCAATTAGAGAAGCATATTTCATGGCAAAAAATAATTATCTTTACCTTTGGCTAGGTAAACAAATTGGAGCAATAGTGCTAAACTCACCTTGAAATATAACCAATCCAAAATGTTTTGTTAAGTGAATTAAGGTCAAGAAGGAAAATTGCAACATTATCTTCATTATAATCTGGTTTATACATAAGAATTCTCTAAAACTATTTTTCTGACTCATGTATTAGCTTCTTATCGCTGCTGAAACAAATTGCCACAAATTTAGTGGCTTAAAGCAACAGAAAATTACCTCACATATTTGGAGGACATAACTCTAAAATAGATTTGTTGCACTAACAATCAATGTTTCAACAGTCTGCATTCCTGCTAGAGGGTCTATAACAGAACATGTTTCCTTGTCTTTTCCAGTTTCTGTAGGATGGCCTTCTTCCTTGGCTTGTGGGCCCTTTCAAGCCAGCAATCCCATCACTCAAAACTTCTATCACCATGTCTCCTCAGCCTCGCTGACTCCCCTGCCTCTTTCTTCTGTAAAATCCTTTGTTAATACATTTGGCATACCCACCTAATCTAGGATAATCATCCCATCTCAATATCCTTAACTAATTCCATCAACAAAGTCTATTTTTCCATGAAAGGTAACAGAATCACAGGTTCTGGGAATTAGGACTTGGACATCTATGGGAGGGTGGGCAATTTTTCAGCCTACCACTTCTGTATTGGCATATGTTTGGAAATGAGCATTCTAAAATCCTGTAATTCTCTCATTTACTACTGTTCAATAAAATAATCCCTCTTACTTTACATATTCTATATCCAGTCCACATTAATAACTTACAATATTTTTTCCTAATCAAACCTTACATGTTATACTATTTAAATAAAAGAATAACCAAAAACAATCTGGGTCAAAGATGGCATACAAACACTTAATCACTTGTTATCCTATCATTCAGAATTGATGTACAAACTCATTAACCCAACCAGCACATCAGCAAAGCACATGTTTCCAATGAAATAAGGGGAAAAATGAATTTATCTGCCAGCTGTGATCTCCTACTTGTCAAATTAAACAACATGGGACATTACATACCCTTCAGTTCCAGGTTGTGCATTACTGCATGTCAAGGGAGTTCTAGGGCATCTTGCATCTGAATCATAATTGTGAAACCTTGGTGGCAGTTAGCAGGAAAAGAGAGGCAAGGCACAGGCATACCTAAGAAAGTTAGGAAGCCCTGAAATAGCAACCACAGGGACCCCTCATTCTGTAGCTGCAATAGAAGCTATAGCTCTGACCCAAGTCCATAATTTAGGAATGACTTGGACAGAAAGCATTTTAAGTGTGTAAATCTTGGGTTGGGGATGCTTTGAATTCCATCAATAATATGAGATTAAGAATAGGCAAAACTTTTTCAAATTTAGAAGTGTAATAAATACTATTTTGCAAATTTAAACTCAAATCTAAGTAACTGAAGGCCTTTGTCTTTGATTCATTGAGTACATAATTTTGTTTTGAAAAACTGTGATTTCCTTATTATTTTATGGGCATCTCAATACAGGCATACCTTGGAAATAGCACAAGTTCAGTTCAGACAACAGCAATCAGGCAAATATTTCAGTAAAGTGAGGCACATATTCTTTTTTGGTTTCCCAGTGCAAATAAAAATTATGGTTACACTATACTGTAGTTGATCAAATGTGCAATTGCACACATCTAAAAATCAATGTACATACCTCAATTAAAATATGCCTCAGAGAAACGACATGAACACATGCTTTTGGAAAAATTATGCCAATAGATTTCCTCAATGTAGTTTGCCACAAACCTTCAATTTGTATAAAACATAATGTCTGTGAAGCACGATAAATTAAAACATAATAAAATGAAGTATGCCTGTTTTTTATGTGGGTAAAGACTTTTATATTTTATCAATTATAAAAAAGATAGCAAATACCATGATTCCATTTTTTTAAATTGAAAAGTAAAATAAAGGAATTTTAAGTTTCCAAAATGAAGGTTTTCTTATTCTTTAAAGTCTAGATAAATTTTGCTTAAGCAGCATATCTTCTGCAATTTCACAGATCCCAACAGTAGATGCCTATACTACCTTAAGACCCTGAGTCAAATAGAAGTTTATACCATACCATTGGTCCTCCTTATTCTAAGAGTAATGTAACCACTGCACCACAGAAGAATTCCCCATTTGCCCTTCACTTTCTATATTCCCATAGCCTTATACCATATGACTGGCTCCTTTCTCTTCCTAATCTTTTCCTTTTCCGCCCTTCATTTTCTTTCTACATCTCCACCAAGGACTTTAAAACTTTATTCCCTTCTCTCATAGAAAGTTATTACTCTATGCAGCTTGAGGTTCTTTGAAAAATTATGACCCCAATTGTCAATTTCTATTCCAAGCTGCTGTCACCAATAAATTTTATTTCTTTACTGCTTATCAAGGCATTTCTACAAGAAATAATGCTTATCTGAGTTGGCATGGCTTTGTTAACTTTTATAAAATATGTGTTAGAAACTTTCATGTTCAGATATGTGAGCTTAATCCATTGCTTCCTCTTTTTTCTTTATTTCAAATTTTATTTTGAAAGAAGCTTTAAATTACATGAATGTTAGATAAAAAATATAGGGGGATTTCCATATAATCCACCCCTTTCCCCTCCCTCACTTTTCCCTATTAACAACGTCTTTCATTAGTGTGACATATTTGTTACAATTGATGAACACATGTTGAAGCAACTGTTGCTTCTTGATCACCAAATAATCAGTATGGCTGCAAACAAACAGTTCTTTGTTTGCAATGGTATGTCCTTTTCCTCTGTAACCACATTTCTTATTCTTTGTTTCCTCCTTCATTGTTTTTCCTTAATTTCATCAACATTTTATTGTACATCAATTGGAAAATACAGATTTTACACCAGAAATCCACTGTAGAAAGCCACTCAGGACTAACATACTGTGATGGAAAGAATGACTCACAGTGAGCTGGGTGCTGGGATACCACACAGTAGTTAGGCTAGTTCTCAGCCACTTTGCCATACCTGACTGTAGGGGAGTATGAGAAATAGTCTAGTCATGTGTCCAGGAGACAAAGCAAAAAGATTTGGGAATTAGCAGGCCAACTCTCCTATAGAATATACACAATTCTGTGTTACTTCAACAAACAGTTTATTAGTATTAACCTAAACTGTCCATATTAAGACTACTGGAAATAAAAATATTAAATATATATGAAAATTTTGTGTTTATCACTCTCTGTTGCAATATGAGGAAATTTTTTTCACAGGATAGAGCTTAATTGTATTTCAATTTGAGACCAGTATTTGAATATTAAAACTCTAATAATATTTCAAGGCAAATAAGCCAATTTTTTTTTCTCTCAAATAAAATCAGATTGAATTATTTAGCTCAATCCTTACCTTGTATATAAGCAGTATATATTCATAAGTAAGATGTCAGAAGTCTTAAATCCTTGTACATTGATGGTCAAATGTATATTGATAAATGTAATCTTGAAAGTATCTATTAGAAATCAAATTTGTTTATTTGTTCTGAATCAGGAATCCACACTGGATATATTTCATAGAGATATTTAATCATGGATCCCCAGAGGCACAAAGGCAAATTTATGTGTGAAGAACTCAGCAGTTAAGAACTAACCTAATATTTCTTACTAAAGAAAAAATGTATTTGGTAAATGTGGATAGATACAGATCATAGTATTAATATATATTAGTGGAGAAGAGAAGGCAGCAGAGAATTGGTGTATATGTAGTAAAATTGATAGTTCTCAAAAACCTAGTTGAATGCCTTAGATGTCAAAATGAGATACGTTACAACATATGCATAGTCATTAAAATAGACATCATATTTACTTTATGAAGATGCACACCTTTTCAGGGATACATATCATCCTTTGTAGAAGAGGTGGTGCATATATGAAGGAGAACTGGAGTGGAATGGGTAATGAGGACTTATGAAGATTAAGGGACAAGGAATTTAGGTAGGATAAACTCAATTTAGATTGAGATTTAAAAAAAAAATAAGGGTAACACACATAATCATAAATTGAAATACCTCTGAATCCTTTAAAACAATATCGGGCCTGTAATAGAAATCATCCCTCATCCTCAGACATAAAACTTGGAAGAAACCACTGTGCAAAATGCTGAATATGGAAATCATTCTTGTGAGATTAAAGTGTGTATCCAACAATAATATACCTAAGCCAAGGTAAACACATATATATTTGAGTAGTACAAATATATGACAAGAAATTGTGGAAACTGTGTATAAAAGAATGTTTCTCAATAGGGAAATCAAAGATATCCTGGGTAATTAACAAAGATACAGTGGCATCACTTACTAGTCTCAGATGCTTTGAGAATCATAACAAATTGCATTCACGCTGCCAAAGTGGTGCCTCAAAGGGGAAAAACACTAGTAAATTCTGGTTTCAGTGAAATTAACAACCACATGAGGAAGCAATAACACATTCCTCATTTGAGGTGAGTAGAGGGCCCCAATCTTCATGATCATCAGATTAGCTCCAGTGGCAATTCTTGACTGATGGTTACAATAATTTGTTATTGAAATGACAATAGTACCACTGCCAGACTCAGCACACTATGGTATACATATTAAAATTCTAATTTCATAATGAGATTTTCTGGAGTAACTTGGTATTTTTAGCAGTACTATGCTATTTGAGGAAAGCAAAGACTCTGTTTCTTTTTTCATTTCTATATTGATACTGGAAAGTGAAACAATTGAAATACTGAAGAGGAAAGGAGTAAGCATGATTTGAAAGCTTCATCTAGATTATGATCGTAGGAAAGATGATGATGGTCAAGTTTTAGATATCAATGCTGATTAAGGGTCTGTGTTTCAAATATTAATAGTTTTTGATGAGAAATTTTAGTTATTCAATAATGTGATTTTACCATTATAATTATCTCCTATTAGTTGCATCTACAGGGTTTTTGTGTCACGGATTTTTGTGTCTCATTTTACCAATACTGTATAACAAGAGGCAATTGTCAGAGTTTATATTCCCTCTTGAGCAGATCCTTTGACAAGGATTGGATATATGATATCAATTGGTAGGTGATTCCTGGAAGCATAAATGAGGGAATGGTGATTGTGAGACAGGGAAGGTAGAAAAGAAAAAAAGCTAACAAGGTATACAATAGAAAGCAAGTTACTACCATAGGGAATAAAGTTCAATCTCTTGAAATGCTTTGAATTGTCCTGCAGAGAATGTGGAATTGTCCTAAGGAAGGTCAGAGAAGCTGTAGCTTGGACACAGCTCCAGGCCATCTTAGAGCTGGTGCAGTGTGATAGGGTATGGGGAGGCATCTATTTCTGCAACACTGATATGTGTAATAGTAAATTGGTGACAAAGTTAGAATAAAATAGCAAATATTTATGTTTAAGCTAATATACTCAACAGAGTGCTATAATAGAATGGCTTGGGCCCTACTATTATTTTATTAAGACTGCATTTGCAAATATGGATAGTGAGGTTCAAGGCATGGAAGAATCTTGAATGCATTTCTAATAAGGGCCAATTTGAACTTAAAGATGACAAATTTTAAGGGTCAGGTAAAGTCAGTCTCTAGTTGATTTCTGTCAAGTGTATATATTCTACTTTCAGAATCGGTGAACTTGTAAAGCCTTCAGCATTTCATTACTCTGAGCTTGGATACAAGCTTTCTTTTCTCAGCTATGCCAAGAAGCATTAAGGGAACAATTCATATTCACCTGTAATACATGTTACAAATTTTACATATTGCAAGGAAATTGGGAAAACTATGTTTGGTGGTGGGAAAAAGATGTGACCTTCCCTTACCTCTCCACAGGCCCCTGCTATGTGGCACAACTACAACGCATACATTGAAGCTCAGCCTATAAGAGTTTGTCCATGTATTTGGGAATCTTACATAATGCAATATAATTACATGGATGAAATACAGCTAAAAAAAGCCTCAAAGATCATCACATGCAGTATAATAGTGATTTGACTTCTATCCACAAATTTTATTGCATTCATTTATGTCACCATATTGTGAACTTAGTGTTTCCTTATTGTAGTAATGCACTGTATTTTA
>JAQZBX010058053.1:0-17821 GCA_029593785.1 Cabassous unicinctus
CTCTCAATTTAATAAAATGTCTTATTTCTACTACCCCTACTCTATTTTCTTCCATCAAGAAAATTAAAACAAATTTCTCATTGTATCTCTACTTACCTAAACATATATAACATCCTTCTTCTTTAGCCTTTTATCTTCCCTGGAAGGTCTAGGCATGCAGTTCAATTTTTTAATACAGCATTGAGTTAAATAGAATGAACTGTATCAGATTTTAATATTAAAGCATTTAATATTAATGTTTTAAAGCAAAGAGCTTGACAGTTAGGATTCTAGCTTCTAAAATATTTTAAGTGAGTAATAAAAAAAACCTTCTTCTCACCCCTGGAACAGAACTTCTAACTCAATTAAACAATACCCAGAATATTGTGCTTTTGCATTCTTTTATTAGCTTCTTGAGTTATTCTTGAAGTCCACAGGGAATTCCCCAGTGAGAAAAAACACTAATTCTCTTTTGGGACATAAAAGCCCAAGTTGTTGTTGTTGTTGTTGTTGTTGTTTTGTTTTTTGTTTTTGTTTTTCCTGTAAAAAACATGCAAATGGTGCAGGAATAATGGACAACATGATTTAAAAAATAAAAAGCATGAATGAACTTTGATCTCTAGTAAAGAAATGATCCCTCAGTGGAAAATATATATGGAATAGAATTGGAAATCAAATCTAATGTTAAAGGACATAATCGTAGCTCTGATATTAATGAACTAAGGTGATACAGGTTAATAACACAAATTCCTTGAAATCAAGTTTTCTCTTCCTGAGAATGGAAACTGTTATTTTTTGAAAATCTTGTAAAAATGCATATTATAAAATAATATGAAAGCATTACATATGAAAGAATTTATAATTGATTAATATAAATTAGTTATTTGATCCTTAAAATTTAGAGAGCTACACTTCTAATGGAATGAGAGATAAATTTAAACTCAATGAGATTTTCAGAAGAGATAAGATAGGAATAAAAAATATGATGTAAACTCAGCATTAGAGAACATTAAGAGGAGAGATTAGGCAGTATATATGTAACTGTAACATGTTATATTATAGAACATTAGAATATTAGAGATCTGTCAGAGTTAAAGTTCAGACATTTTGAGTAGTATACAGTCTTTTCATGTCTTACGGCTTTCATATAGTAATCTATAGACTACTAACTTGTTATGAATATAAGAAACACTATGAAACTTTTAAAAAGTACATGTGTGCTTTGGTCTCATATGCAAGGATTTTATGTTAGATAGAGAATTATGGTCATTAAATTTGAATCAAAAAGAAAGAAGGAAAGAAGATACTGGTAGACTGACCACTTGAAAACAGTCAATCCATTAATTAATTGCAATTCCAAATGTTTCTATAGATTAAATGCAACCCCAATTAAAATTAAGTAAGCACTTTTACAAAATTTGACAAGCTGATTCTACAAATGAAAAGATCAAGCAAAGGATCTAAGACAGTTACAATTTAGAAAACGAATAAATTTGGAGACACATAATCTAATTTCAGAGCTTTTCCTAAAGCTAAAATACTCAAGAGAATGTGATATTGGTGAAAAGATGAACAGCTAATTTCATGGAATAGAATAGAGAGTGCAAAAATAGTTTCACTCCCATATAGTCAATTGACTTTTCACAAAGATGCCATGGATGATCCATGGTGGAAGAATAGTTTTTTGATATAACGGGGCTTACGTAATTTAATAGCCTTTTGCCACACAAATGCACACACACAATACATTGATTAACCTTTTGTATCATATTTAAATGTGTCTTAATATGAACCTTAGAGATTCATGAAAAACTTCATGCTTTAAAACTTCTAGAGAAAATGTAGAACAGCATATGCATGACCTAGAGTTAGTCCATGTTTTAAATAAAAGGCAAAATGTATGAACTATAAGAAAAAATTTGATATGCTTGAAAGACACTGTTGAGAGAATGAAGAAACATGCCAATGGCTTAGATAAAATTTTTGCTAAACCTCTGTCTAATAAAGAACATGTATCTGGAATGTATAAAGAACTGTCAAGTCTCTATAATATGAAGACAAAAAATTAAAATCAATTAAAAATCTGGAAAAATTTCATCAGACATTTCGCAAAAGGAGATGCAAAGATGGCCACCAACCCCATGAGAAGATGCTTAGCATCATTTGTCATTAAAGTAATGCAGTTTAAATCCTCCATGTGAACTCCCTTATTTGAAACTTTCCTTCCAGTATTTCTGCTCTATTCAAATGACATTTTTAGTATCTAATGTAATAGTGAAACATTACAATCCTTCCTTCTGAAATTTATTCTAAAAAAATGAAACCCAGTTGCAACATTTATATTCGTGCGCTTTGCACATTCTATGAATTTCTGTACAGCAGGAAGGAAATAAAAGGTAAAAGATGGCAATGAAATCACAAACTGCCAATATTTTGATAAATGTTATGATTGAGCACACAGAAAAAAATCTATAAATTAGTTATTAGAATTAATGAATTTAATAAATGTGCTGGATAAAACATAAACTTAGAATAATCAACTGTATTTCTATAGCACAGCAATAAACAATTAGAAAATAAAATTGGAGAAATAGCATTAACAAATATATTTTTTTTAAATAAGAAATCGAACCTAGGGATATATCTAACTTAAGTAATCTAAGGCATCTATAAAGATAAGTATAAAAGTTACTCGAGTTTATCAAAAGAGATAAGTACTGCAAATATATACACAGTATATCCATGAAATGGAAAATTTAATATTGTAACAATATCCAACATACTAAGTTGATCTACAATTTCAAGAAAATGTAAATATAAATAATTTTCTTCCTCCTTCACGTTCTTCTTTCTTCTCTTCTTTTCTCATTTGTTCCTCCTTTTGAAACTTGGGAAAGTTTAGAATTTTTTTTGTGGGATGGCTGATCTTATTGTAAATGAAAATAAAGGATTCTTTTGGGGTGCTAATAATATTTCATGTTTTTTGTTCTACCAACTGATTTTAATTGAAGTAAAATATAAAGTGATAATTATATTCAGGTAAAAAATCTTTGCCAATAACACTTTATAATTAAGCTATGCAATCCCAACATTATTTCATCTGGAAGCACAGGAGATCAAGTTATTTTCTTATTAGTGTTTTTAAATTAAACCCTTGGTTAGAATTCTAATGGTAATATCTCCTGAAAGGTATGATTTCTGTTTTGGAAATAAGTAATATTTGGAATATGTTTCACACATTATGATTATCATATTCCAAGTAAATTTCCCTCAGAAACAGTAAAATCATTGACTGAAATTCTAATGACTCTTCAATTAATTTTGTCCCTCGCTTATTTCTCGTTTATGATGTACTGACATATTTAATTATGCCGTGTATTCAAATACAATGTTTACTTTTATACTACTTATATAACATTACAAATATGATGTGTAATTTATTTTGATGATGTTATGAATTTACAAAAATATAGTATTTTTCCTACATTCAATATTAGAGGAGTGATTTATGATAAAACTTTATTAAAAATATGTGTGATGGTGAGTTTCATGAGTCAACTTGGCCTGATAGTGATGCCCAGTTGTTTGGTGAAGCAAGTCACCAACCTAATTCTTACTGTCAGGACATTTCATAGACTTAACTCATCAGTAATTTGATTGCATCTATGGGTGATTATATCCACAATCAACTAAATAGATTGCCTTCAGCAATAGAATCTGTTGAAGGACTTAAAAGGAGAATTGATGATTTCAGCAGTCAGAAGAGAGAATTTCCATCTCTACTTCAGCCAGCCAGCTTCCCCTGGGGAATTCATTGAAAACTTTCATCAGTATTACCACCTTGCTGCCTGCCCTATGGAATTTGGACATGTGAATCCCCACAGTCATGTGAGACAATTTTATAAAATCTCACAATATTTATAGATGTCTCCTGTAGGTTCTGTTTCCCTAAAAAACACTGAACAAGGCAGTTTATCCTTCATTTTGCAAGGAACACCTTGAAATACCCAACCACTGGGCCCCTAGGTATTTGACTGATATAGAAGGTCCCAGAGTTTTATTGGCTTTATCTCCCACCCTCTGACATGCAAATGCCTTACCAATATGTCTGGAGTAGTCAATACATCTTGCTCACTATTTCCAATCATCAAGATATCATCAATATAATAGACCAGTGTGATGTCTTGTGGGAGGAAGAGATGGATAAGATCCCTGAAGACTAGATTATGACATAGAGTTGGAGAATTGATATATCCCTGTGGTAGGAAAGTGTATTGCTGGCCTTGCTGGCTGAAAGCCAACTGTTTCTGTTGGTCTTTACTAACAGCAATTGAGGAAAAGATTTTCCGGATCAATAGCTGCATACCAGCTCTTGGAGACGGAGGCAAATAGAGGTGCTGTGCCTGGAGGCTTTAGAAGTCCTTTATAAAAGAATCATAATGCCGACCCTTGGGATTTTTGAGCAAAGCCTTGGCTTCCTTGGCAGATAACTACAGTCCTTTTGAGAAACAGCTTTCAGCCTACTATATGGCCTTAGTAGAGACTGAATGCTTAATCATGGACCACCAAGTTACCATGAGACCTGAGTTCCCTATCATGAGCTGGTTATCTAACCCACCAAGCAATAAAGTTGGGCATGCACATCAACACTCCATCGTAAAATAAAAGTGATATATATGAGCTAGGGTTCAAACAGGTCCTGAAGGCACAAGTAAGTTATATGAGGAACTGGCTCAAATGTCCATTGCCCCTACTCCTGACACATTACCTTCTCTTTCCCAGCCCACAGATATGGGCTTCTTGGGGAAATCCTTACAATCAGTTGACTCAGGAAGATAAATCTCTCGCCTGGTTTACAGATGATTCTACATGATATGCATATACTAACCACAAGTGGATAGCTGTAACACACAGCTCCTTTCTAAGATGTCCCTGAAGGACAATGGTGAAGGGCCAGTGGGAGAAATTTCAAGCACTGCTCCTGGTTGTTCATTTTGCTTGGAAGGAGAAATGGCCTGAGGTGCATTTGTATACTGATTCATGGACTGTCTGGTTTGGCTGGATGGGTAAGTACTTGGAAGGATGACGATTGAGAAATAAGTGAAAAAGAGGTTTGGGGAAGAGGTATATGGATAGACATTTCTAAATGGGCAAAAAACATGAAAATATTTATGTACCACATGAATGCTCAGCATAGATTAACTTCAGCAGATTGAACATTTTTAAAATAACCTGTTCTGTGGATAAAAATTGGTCTCTTTCCCCAGCCACTCATGTCATTGCCCAATGGTCTAATGAACAAAGTAGTCATGGTTGTAAGGATGGAGGTAATGCATATGCTCAGCAACATGGACTTCTACTCACAAAGGCCAAACTGGCTATTGCGACTGCTGAGTGCTCATTCTGCCAGCAACAGAGTCCCAAACCTAGTCCCTAATATGGCACCATTTCCTGAGGTGATCTGCCTGCAACCTAGTGGCAGGTTTATTACATTCAACCATTTCCATCATGGAAAGGGCAGTGATATGTTCTAACTGGAATAGACACAGACACCAGAATATGGGCTTGCCTTCCCTGAATGCAATGCTTCTGCAAAACTACTATACATGGGCTTACAGAATGCCTTATCCACCATCATGGTATTCCACACAGCGTTGTTTCTGATCAATGAACCCAGTTCACAGTAAACACTTTGCAGAAATGGGCACATGCTCATGGAATTTAGTGGTCTTGCTATGTTCCCCATCATTCTGAAGCAGCTGTTTTAAGAGAATGGTGGAATGGCCTTCTGAAAACACAATTATGGAGCCAACTAAGTGGCAATGCCATGCAGGACTGAGGCAATGTTCTCCAGGAAGCTGTTTTGCTCTAAATCAATGTCCACTCTATGGTGCTGTTTCTCCCATATCTAGGATTCATTGGTCCAGGAATCAAGGGGTGGAAATGGAAGTGACACCACTCACTATTTCCCTTAGTGACCCACTAGGAAACATTTTGCTTCCTGTCCCTGCAACCTTCAGCTCTGCTGGTCTATAGGTCTCCAAAATCGGGAACGTTTCTACAAAGAATCACAAAGATTCCATTGAACTGGAAGTTAAGACTGACACCTGGCCACCTTGGGTTCCTCATGCTTCTGAATCAACAGGCAAAAAAAGGATGATTGATCCTTATTACCAAGGGAAAATAGGACTGTGTTAATTTGCTAACTGCTGCCAAACAATATACTAGAAATAAGTTCGATCTTACAATAGCAATTAATTAACTTCATACTTTTACAGTTCTGAGGCTATGACATTGTCCAAATCAAGGCATCATCAGGGATGCTTTCTCCCTGAGCTGCAGCTGTGGGTGATCAGGCACATGGCAGCATCCACTTGTCTCTCCTCTTGCCTCCATTGCTTTCAGCTCCTGGCTAAAGTGGCTTCCTCTTAGATTCTGGGTTACCCTGATTTTAGCTTCTGGCTCCTGGGGACTTCTTTCTCAACTTCTGGGTTTCATTCTCTCTCTCTCTTCAGCTTTTTTCTGTGTCTGTAGCTTTTCATTCCCTCATTTATAAGGTACTCCACTAAGAGGATTAAGGCCCACCCTAGGTCATGCAATTTTATCAAAGGCCCTTAACTGAAGTAATTTGTTCAAAAGTTCCCACCTACATCAGGTTAACACACACAGGAATGTGTTAGCTTTAAGTACAGGATTTTCTGGTCCACAAAAGCTTCAAACTGCCACAGTCTTCATCTACACAATGGAGAAAAAGAAAAAGATTTCACCTGGAATACAGGAGATCTCCTAGGGCTTCTTTTAGTGCTACCATTTTCTGTGATTAATTTCAATGGAAAACTGCAACAACTCAATTCAGGTAGGACTACCAATAGCCTAGAAACTTCTGATATGTCCAAATCAATGAAGGAAGGTTTGGGTCACTCTACCAGGCAAAGAAATATGGTCAACTGAGGTGTTTGCTGAGGGTAAATGTAGCATAGAATGGGTACTGGCACAAGGTAGTGATAAATATAAACTATGGTCATATGAATAGTAACAGAAAAGAGGACTGTAATTGTTATGAATATGTTTCCTTGTTTTATTATGAATATGTTTGTATATATACATAAAGCAAATATATTTGTTTTTTTCTTCCCTATCTTATCCCCTTATCATATGACGTGTTTTATTATTTTCATGTCATAATATTTAAGTTATAAGGTATCAAGTTTAACAGTGAATATATTTCCCAAGGACTTGTACCCTACCCTGGAGAAATTTAGTGCATTTTCAGGTTTATGCAAGATGTTTGAGTATTGTTACATAAAAAAGTCAGTTATTGTTTTTTATTTAGAGATTTATAATGGTTTAGGGTGATGTGTATGGCTGCCAAGTTGACAAGGCATGGACTGTGATGGTTAGGTTCATGTGTCAACTTTGCCAGGTAATGATGCCAAGTTATTTGTTCAAGCAAGCATTGGCCTAATTCTTACTGTGAATAAATTTCATGGACTTAAGTGATCTGTAAGTTGATTTAATCTATGACTGATAACATCTAGAGTCACCTGAGGAGAATGTCTTCAACAGTGAGAGATGTGTCATCCAATCAGGTGAAGGCCTTGAAAGGAAAAGTGATGATATATATACATCATATGTTGTTTATATGGTTACAGTAATGGGTAACCTGGCCTTGATCATCCTTACTGTGATAGACTCCAGACTACAAATACCCATGTACTTTTTCTCAGACATCTGGTCTTCACTGATCTTGGTTATTCAACAGCTGGGACACCCAAAATGCTATTTCATTTTCTTGTAGATCAATATGTATCCTCCTTTCATTGGTGTGCTACCCAAATCACTTTCTTTCTTATGCTTATCACTAGTGAAATTTGTTTTTTCCAGTGTCTTAGCTTACCTCAGGGTTGCCTATGCAAAGTACCAGAAATATGTTGGCTTTTTAAAATTAATATATTAAACTTTATTTTTAATGAGGTTTTAGATTAAAGAGAGTTACATAGAAATTATACAATTATACAGGATTCCCATATACTCCCTATCTTCCCCTGTTAATAACACCTTACAGTTGTGTGGTATATTTATTTCAAATAATGAATAAATATTGAAACATTGCTACTAACCAAAGTCTATACATTATATTGTTGTTTACACTTAATTCCATTGCCCTATGTTCTACTTCTTATTCCCTTTCCCCTCTCTTCAGTGCCTCTAGCAACCACTAACTTTATAACAATGTTACATGTTCTTACATTATTACAATATTAATAAGTTTACTTTGACTATGGTTGAATTCTCCCCTTATGTTTATTCACTCTTAAACCTTGAGGATTTTGGGATAGTGATGCCTGCTCTGCTTCAGATTGAGAGGGAGATTAGATCTTACAAGCAAGATGGAAGAAACTGTTTTGCTTGCAGTTGTAGATACTCCCTGTTTTTTGGGGGGGAGGATGAATATTGTCCATCATCTTTGTTTTGTTATTTGTCCTGGGCAAATCTGATGATCTGGAGAGTAGGTGTTGGCTGCAACTCTGCTGAGATTCAGGGAACAACTGGCATGAGAATAGGCAGAGGATTTAAGTCTCTGAGACATAAATTTAATGGGTATAGTGCTAATATTAAGTTTAAATAAAAGGGGTAGAAGAAACATGTGCAGGGAAATTATAAATGAGTCTAACTCTGCTACATTGGGGAAATAGGTTGTCATATATTTCAACGCAAAGCCCACTGACAGGGTGCTCATTTCAAGGGATATTGTGCCTTGCTCATAGTGTCTGGATGGCTCTAGAGCCCTCAGGAGCACCCCTATTGGAGGCTTTGTTCACAGTGGCAGTTAGTAAGATCTGCCTGAGATATGTATAAGTGTAACCTCTAAATGACCTCGTGACTATTTTTGAAATCTCTTAGCCATAAAGTCTCTTTTATATTTGATGTTTCAACCTTCTGGTCAAGGTCTTTTTCCAAATGCATTGCTCGTTGGTGCTTGGTATTAATCCCTTGGTGCCAGGAAATTGGATACCTGGGAGTCATGTCCCATGCCGGGGGGAATGTGTGCATTCATTTGCTGAGTTTGGCTTAGAGAAAGGCCGCATTTGAGTAACAAGGAGATAACTCTTAGGCATTAGTTATTATTTGGCTAAGCTTCAATTGTACAAGAATAAGGTTCATAGTTACATGCATTAATATTGAGGGCTTGGCATATTGGTCTGTTTTCTTTTGCTAGGCATTACCTATGTACTCGAGAAATTCTTACTCCTCTATTTGAGAACATAACAGGACTCCACAGGATGGGAGTTTAATATTTTGTTGTTTATTGTGTGTGTCTCCATCCACTGAGATAACATCTTATGACAAGATAAACATAATCCTATACCATAGACACATAACCTAGGGGCACCATTTCCCTCACAACCGCCCACCACCAAAACCCCGAACCACTGACAAGCTGCAGCAGTGACCCTCCACTTCTGGATGAGGAGTGCAGCCTGCAATTCCCTACTTCCCCATCTTTGGTCTCCCTATTGGCTTTTATACAGGGTATTTATCTGGGGTTAAAGCTTACAGTTCTGAGGCTGTGAAATGTCCAAATCAAGGCACCATCATAGAATCTCACCCAAGTCAGCTACTGGCGATCATGGCGTCCTGACAATTGGTGAAGCAAAATGGCCGGAAATCTCTGCCGAGGTCCGTGCCTTCCCCTCAAGCTTCACCATCTCCTGGAGTTCAGCTGTAGATGATAAGGTATACATCAGGGCTTTTCTGACTAGCCTTGAGCAGCTCCATGGACCCAGCCCCTCTGGAACTTCTTCCCATGCTTCTGTGCTCTGCTGTTTCCAGACTCTGGTACCTCTCTCATTCTCTGAGGTCTCCTCTGTTTTCCGGAAGTCTTCTCTCTCACATGGCAGAATCAATATGGCAGCTTCCATCATCTCTGTGTCTCTCTTTCTGTGTCTCCCTTCATCTAAGACCCAGCAAAAGGGCAGAGACTCAACCAGGGTCATGCCTCACTGATGTATTCCAATCAAAAGCAATCTAATCAAGTGAACTAAACTTAATCTAATTCCATCAAAGGGTACCACATCCACAGGAATAAATTCACTTTAAAAAGAACTTCAAACTCTCAGCAGCAATGGCCTATGACCACGACGTGGCCATTTGTAACCTTTATTTACATAGTCATTGTGTCACAAACAGCATGTCACTTGCTGGAAATAACTTATCTCTACAGTATTTTGTATCTTTACTGATCATCATAAAAAATTTCATATCTTCATTTTGTGTCTGTAATGTAATAAGGCATTTCTACTGTGATAGTCTGCAGTTGATATATTTGTTCTGCTCAAGCACACATGAAGTTAAATTGATTATACTGTTCTTTTCAGCTTTTAATTTGGTGTCCTCTCTTCTGACACCACGTCCTACATGTTAATCCTTATATTCATCTTTATGATGAAGTCTGCAGAGGGCAGGTACAAGGCCTTGTGCACATGTGGATCTCACCTGACAGTAGTAGTGGTAATCTATGGAACACTATTCTTCATGTATGTGCAGCCCAAAACCAATCAGTCTCTTGATAGTGATAAAATGGCCTCTGTATTTTATACCTTGGTGATACCCAGGCTGAATCCCATAATCCATAGTTTGAAGAACAAAGAATTGGAAAGGGCTCTAAAAGGAGCCTGGAAAATGTGTGCAAATGTTCTCTTAAAATTTAATGGTAGGATGCAGTAATAATAAATGATGTTATAGGCAATGTATACACTACCTGACATCCCTTTAGCCTTGTACAGTTTGCATCCATAGAGGTGGGCAAGAATCAATCAGTAAGAGGTATAGAAATATAGAAATATCTTCATTGCTTTCAAATCAAAATCCACCATTAAGAGATGACTAAGTTCTGCTCATATTGCAGATATGAGTTATATTTAATTTCAAGTCCAGCTTAGGTGCCAGTCTTATACTGTCTCACATAAAGTCTGTTTTCATGTCTCTTCCACTAAAAATTGGCTTTAAAGAAGCTAGTGACTCTGTACAATTGATTCACTATTTAATCTGAAGTTCCTACCACAGTAAAAGTTGAAAAATATTTCTTTCTAAACATCAGGGGTATTGATTCATGTGGGAAAAATATATATATACTGTAAAAGGAAATAAACACAATTATTATATTGGCAGGACTTAGAATCCTATAGAATGTTATAGAAGATAGGTAAAATCAGAAGTAGACTGTCTAGTATGATAGAATGTAATGAGTTATATGAAAATGAACTACATCAAGTAGGCTGAATGGTGAATAAATTTTTTTCAAATTAAAATAATTTATTGTAAATATATTTTCCTAGTTATACTATATGTCTTTTAGGTATTTAATTTAGAAATTTTAAACAATAACACAATTATGGAAAATAAGGTAAACCTCAGTAATATCTTTAAGAAAACTTCAAAATGTAACAATATTTTAACTGTTTTTGTCGTGATTCCAGACTTATCTTTTGGGGATAAGGGCTGAAAGGGAATGGAGCTAGAATAATTTATTGCAAATCCTAGAATCATGTCATTTATTTCATAAATAACTCATATCTCATATATCACTTGTATGACAAAATATTCATTTCTCATATATAAATAACTGTAGATTTTAAAAACATAAGGGACTACTAGGCTATTTAAAAAATAATTTAAAATTATTTATTATCATATAATACACAGTTATATTCACATTCTCCCAAATGATTCAAACCAAAGTAATTTTTTTCTTTATTTTTAAAGAAGCTTTAGATTACTTAAATGTTAAATTGAAAATATAGGATATTCCCATATACCCCAACTCCTCCACCTTCTATACTTCCCCCATTTAAAATGTCTTTCATTAGTGTGGTATGTTTGTTACAATTAAACACAAATTGAAGCATTGCTCTTAAGTATGTTCTATAGTTTACATTATGGTTTACATTTTGCACTGCACAGTTTTATAGGTTTTGACTAAGTATATAATGCCTTGTATCCATCATTGCATTATCATGCAGTACAATTCCAACGTCTCAAAAAACTTCTCCATGTTAAATCTATTCTTGCTTCTCCCTCCTCTAAGAACCTCTGGTGACTACTGTCTTTATATCAGTGTTACAATTTCTTGCATTACTAAAATAATATTAAGTCTAGTTTAGTCCATAGTTACATTCTCAACTTATGTTTGTTCATTCCCTAATCTTGAGAATTTTGAGATGATTCCCACTCTGCTTGTGATTGAGAGGGGGTTTAGTTTCCATGGGACAGATGGATGGAACTGACCTGCTTGCAGTTATAGATACTTTCAGTTTCTTGGGATGGGTATTGTCCATCGTCATCCTTTTGCTACTTGTCCTGGGTGAGTCCAATGAACTGGAGAGTAGGTGTTGGCTGTAACTCTGCTTAATCAGCATATGAATAGCCAGAACATTTAAGTCTCTGAGGCATGCCAATTTCCTGGGGTTGTCTACCCTGCCTATAGTGTTGAGATGTCTCTAGAGCCCTCAGTAGCACCTTTGCTTGAGGCACTGTTTACTGTGCCTGCCAGTGAGATCCTCCTGAGACATGCGTAAGTGTAACCTCTGAATGACCTCCTAACTCACTTTGAAATATCTTAGCCATAAAAATTCATTTGTGATTAAAATTTCCCCTTTTTGGTCTAAGTCTTTTTTCAAATGCAATGATAATTGACACTTGGTAATAATCTCTGTTGAAGGGACGCTCATCCCCAAGGGCCCTGTCCCACACCAGGGGAAAGGTACTGCATTTATATGCTGAATTTGGCTTAGAAAGAGGCCACATTTGAGCAACAAGGAGGCTTTCAGGAAGTAACTCTTAGGCAATATATATTACTAAGCCACATTTCAATTTCACAAGAACAAAGTTCATAAGTACAAGCCTCAATATCAAGGGCCTTCCTTATTGGTCTCTCCTCCTTCACTAGGCACTGCCCATGTACTCTAGAGATTCTTGACAGTCTATTAGAGAATGTAGCAGGACTCCACAGGATGGGAATCCAATATACTGTCATTTACTGTGTGGTTCTCCAACCAACAAACCAACACCCCATAACCACACAAACACATTTATATTCCATAGAGCATGTCCCAGGTGCACCAATCCCCACACATCCTATCACCACTGACACAAGGCACCAGTGTTCCTCCCCTGCCACAATTGCAACCCTTCTGCAATCCAAAGCCTTCCCTCAAACAAAGCTAGAAATAAAATATTAATAATAATTATAATAAATAAAATAATAAAGTTTTAAGAATTAAATTTTTGTACCTTTCATCTCTGTAAGATCTGTTATCTTTTATGTATGTTGACAGTTTCTTCTGTATGCTCCCCCAGGGTCTTATTTTTTTTTTTCACTTTATTTTCCAAGAAGCTTTAGGTTACAGAAAAGCCACATAGAAAATACAAGGGATTCCCAAATATCCCCCGCCCCCGCACACACACATCCTCCTCTACCAATAACATCCTACATGATTATGGTACATCTGATACAATTGATGAACACATATTGAAGCATTGCTACTAACCATGGTCAATGGTCTACATTATGGTTTACATTTTGCACTGTACACTTTTATAGATTCTGTTAAAATACATGATGGCCTATATCTGACTATGCCAGATCATGCAGAAAAATTCCAATACTCTAAAAATGCCCTATCTTTCACCTTTCTTCCTTCCTTCTTTCCTCAGAACCTCTGGCAACCACTAACTATATAGCAATGTTACAAGTTCTTCTGTTACTAAAATATGGGTGGAACATAGGGGAAGAAAATTTTAATTACATTAGCAAGGAGATCTCTCTGATAAGATAGCATTTAACCAAACACTTGAGGAATTGAATGAGTGGGCCATGTGGGTGTTCACTGAGAAAAATAGGTCAGTGCAAGGACTCTTATTTGATAATATTACTGCTATATATAGGAGAAACAGAATCAAAGGTTTTGGAGCTGAGGACATGAAGGGTAAATCAAGGTGATGATAGATTTTAATGTGGGGCCTCACCATGTAGGACTATGTAGGCCATTGTAAAATTTGTTATTTATTCTGATTAAAAAATGTAACTTATGGAGAAATTTTAGCTGAAGAGAGATGTGATGTATTGTCAGTTACAGAACTGCTATGACTGTTGTGTAATTAATAGGATATAGGAGACTAAAATTGAAAAATGGAAAATTTGGAGAGGTTTTTATTATAGTTTCAGGAGAATATGGAGACTAATGAAGAATGGAAGCAATCAGGTCATGGTGAAGCAGGCTAGTAAGATAGGGAATCAATAGATGGATTTGGAACCTGGCAAGAATTCCACGTGGAAATTGATAGCAAGATGGCTGCTAGAAGACCCTCCCAAGATTTCTGTCATCTGGAATGAGGTTTCCTCCAGAAGCCAGGAGAAGCCCCAGATATTCTCCAGGGACATTATTATTGGGCCCATCTGGGGGATTGATGGGTGGTGTAATCTATCAAAACAGCAAACAGCTGGAACTCCTCCCATGCCTTAGCAAAGAGTTGGAATAATTAATTGTTTAAAAAGTAGGTGCAACACCCCCCCTCTTGCCTTCTGTGCCCTGCTCTCGCCATGTCCCCCCTTCATGGATAAATACGCAAGTAAAACCTGGGCATTTATAATATATACTGGGAAATTGTTGTCTATACACCAGCCCACTTTATCAGCCCCTTCCTCTCTACCTGAGACCCATGATCTATTATTTTCTCCCATTTCTCCTCCCTCCCTACCTTAATAAATTACTGGCCTAACTAACCTGACATAATCTTGAAATTCATTTCTGTAGCATAATCAAGAACCTAGACAAAATCTGGTTACAAAGATAAGTGATCATATTATTGACATGTTTTAGAGAAAATATCAACATTATTCTTCATATTATTGTGGATAGGAAGAGGTTATTAAAAGTTAATTAATGATTAGAAAATAATCGAAACACTGAATTGAGAACTTACCTCAAAATATACTGATTGCTCCCTCCCTCTTCCAACTAATCTGAAATATTAGGAACCATATTTAACCTCCCGTCTAAAACAAGAATAAGAAAACTAAAATTATATTAGAAATATTGAGATTCATGACATGATACTGACAGAAACTGAAGGAAAGCTTCCATGATTTATAGAAAAAGAAATGAGAGCAGCCTTATGACTGAACAAACATACTGCCTTATGATTTTTCCAGGCAACAGTGTGAAAGGGGGAACACATTCTAAGCCAAGCAGAATTACAAGTTAGATTGTATTTGCAGAAGATTACTCAACTTGTAGATATAGCAACAGAAACTATTCAAAATGAAACACAAAGGGAAAAAAAGAATCTACATCAGGGAAAGAGCAATAATGAGCTTTGGGGCAACATCAGGCAGGCACATGTATATGTAAATGACGTTCCTAAATGAAGAGGCTTTAAGCTATTTAAAGAAATAAGAGATGAAACTTTTCCAATGATGATAAAAAACAAAGAAACATAAGGTTAACAAACTCCAGAAAGATGAAACTTACAGAAAACCAACCTAAAGGCATGCTTAAATTAAATTGTTCAAAGCCAAAGAAAACCAAACTCAGGCAACAAAAGAGAAAAATGCCCTTCGTATGCTTGGAAACCAAGATAAAGCTGGTATGAGATTTCTCCTCAGAGGCAAAGCAATTGCAAGGAACATGGAGCAACATCATTAAAGAACTGAAAACAATTTCTGTGAATCTAGAATTCTATACCTAGGAAAGAACATTTCACAAAGGAATACAAAATAATGGCATTTCACATACCCAAATGCCAAAAGAATCCACCACTTGGAGACCTGAAATATACGGTGTAATGAAGATTGGCCATCCGATATAAGTAAATTGATACCATATAGAAATATGGCACTAGATAATAGAATGAAAAATGCCAGGCATGATAACTAAGCATATGATCTTTAATTAATTATATCTCTTAAAATAATTAATTGCTTAAATAATAATAAAAATGTAACAAAAATTACATATGACTTGGTATAATTACCATTGGCTATGGACTGTGAGAAGGAAAAGATCTATACCATCTGTAACCGTGGGGGGAATTTGATGTAATTATGAATTCCAAAAATATAATTGGATCATGCTTGTAATCTGATCTGTTAATCTGGGCATGATTAAGTTATGATTAGGGCATTGACTGGGCCACGTCAGTAGGGCGTTGAGCCCCACCCCTTGGTGGGTGGGGAATCAAATATAAAAGGCAAGGCAAAGGACAGAAGAAGCAGTCTTTGAGAAGCAGCTTTGATGTTGGAAAGAAGGCCCCAGGAGAAGAGAAGCGAACCATTCGCCTGATCGCCTACAGCTGACCTTGTGGAGGAAACAGAAGCTAAGCTCAGAGAGAACTGCAGCCCCGGGAAGAGAGGAAGCCAAGAAGCCTGAACCCTGGGCAAATGTCAGCAGCTGTCTTGCTCCAACACGTGACAATGGACTTTGGTGAGGGAAGAAACTTATGCTTTATGGCCTGGTAACTGTGGACTTCTACCCCAAATAAATACCTTTTATAAAGACCAACCCATTTTTGGTATTTCACATTAGCACCCCTTTGGCGGACTAATACACCATCTATACCATGAACCCTAAAGCAAACACAAAATAAAAAAATACAAAAAGTATAGTTTTTAAAGCAGCAATGAAAATATATCCTGCTGTCATAAAACCTATGATCAGTTTAATAAAAACGAAATAAAAAAGAGGAAAAGGGAACTAAAACTGCATGGGACAAATGGAAAGCAAAGAACAAGACCATGAACTTAAACCTAATTTTATCTAAAACCACATTTAATATACATGGTCCATATGACCAAATAAAGACAACGATTGTCAAATAGGGTTAAAAAATGTAATACCTAACTTTATGTTGCTTACAAAACATAATTCAAATGAAAGGACAAAAATAAGTTCTTAAAATATTGGGAATATATACCATGCTAGCTCATAATTTAAAAAGTAAATGGCTTTATTTCTTTAGAAGACAAAATGTTGTGTACTTAATGGTCAGCGTTGTGTTACTCAAAATGATTTCTTAAAATTTAAACATTTTTTTCTTAGACTATTTTTTTAGAGCAGAATTTGGTTCACAGAATATTTCACAGGAAGTGCAGAGTGTTCCTATATATCCTCTCTACCCTACTAACAGTGTCTCCTACTATTAAAGTCTTAAATTAGGGTAGTATATTTGCTATAATTGGTGAAACAATAGTCATACATTATAATTAAAGTGCATATTTTACATTAGTGTGCATCCTTCATGTTGTACAGTTCTATGGGTTTTGAATAATGCTAATTATCTTGTATCCACCATAACAATAATGGAATAGTTTTACTGCTGTGAAAATTCCCTGTGCTGCACCCATTCATCCCTCCCTCTTACACTTGTGTCCCTGACAACTACTTATATTTTTTTCTGTCTCTAGCGTTTCCTCTTCACAGTGATTTATAGGTGGGATCATATACTTTGTTAATTTTTAAAACTGGCTTCCTTCACTTATCAATATGCATTTAAGATTCCTTTAGGTCTTTTTGAAACTTTATGGTTCATTTCTTTTTTATACCTGAATAATAAATACTACCATATACCTATGTACCACAGTTTATTTATCTTTTCACCTATTTTCACCTATGTAGTCACAGATTGCTGCCAAATATTTTGAAATTTCCCAGTTTCTTCTATTATTAATTACAAGTTTGTTTCCACTGTGGTCTGAGTGTTTACTTTGCATGAATTCTTTTCATTTACCTTTATTAAGATGTGTATTATGGCACAGGATGTGGTCACTCATGGTGACGGTTCC
>JAQZBX010058054.1:0-17820 GCA_029593785.1 Cabassous unicinctus
ATATATTTTTCTCTGACTGGTTACCTGGTTGCTGTTTTAATTTAACAAAATAGCAGGACAAAAGTTTGCGTGAGACTGTGTGGCAGCGACGAGCCTTGCCCCTCCTCATAGAAGGTCCCCTCCGCCCTGGGATGGGGCCTGGGCAGCATGGGTTGGGGGAGGAGGGGGCCAGTGCGTTGCACAGGCCTCTGCACCTGGGTAATCTGAGGCTCCTGGAGGGTCGTGATGCAGCGCCTCATAGTGAGTGACTGGTCACCAGGTCCCATGCTAGACGCCAGGCAGGGCGGCCGACGAGCAGCCCCAGTCCCCTGGGGGAGAGGGCGCTGACCCACAGTCACACAGAAGCCGTGTCTGTGCAGTGCCCAGGGCTTGACGCCAGCTCACAACAACCCTTGGTGGTGTTGAGGTTAACCCCAGCTTACAGATGATGAAATGGGCCCAGAGAGGTGAAGCAACCTGCCCAAAGCCACACAGCTTGTAAGAGGGCAATGCTGACATTTGGGAGATTTGAACAACCAGGTTGTCCGGCCCCGGGGTGATCATGCAGGGAAAGTTCCGGTTGCTGTGGAAGCACGTGTGGAGAAGACTTGGCCTGAGGAAGTGACATCTGAGCAGAAATTTAAAAGCCAGGGGATTGGTCCAGGAGGGGGTGGCAGAGAGGGGTTCCAGGAGGCGGGAACAGCATGTGCAAAGGGACCTAGGCGTTGAGGGTCGGTTCTGAAAGTAGGGCTGTGGGCAAATCCTCCCTGGCTACATGAAGGCTCAGAGGGGAACCCCAGCTCCTCCGTTCTGTGGGTAAGTCTGAGCTCAGTCTCTCGTTTTAGAACTGCAGAGACTTTCAGTGCTGGAAGGGCCCAAGGGATGGCGTCCAGCTCCTTGCCACAGATGGAGACAAGCTCAGGGACAGGAATTGCATGCCGCGGGGGGCTCGGAGGGAGTGGGGGCAGCTTGATGAAGGCCCCCTAGTGCCGAGCCAGCCTGGGTCTATCATCCTTGAGGCCTGTGCTGTGTCAGAAACCCACTTCCGTCAGATTTAAGCAGAGGGATTTCACTCATGTAAGCAGAACTGTGTCTGGCTGCAGGCGCAGTTGGATCCCGGTGCTTGCTTCATGTCCTGAAGACCTTCTCCACCTTATCTCTGTTTTCCTCTGCCTCGGCTTCACTGCCCTCATGGAGATACAGTGGCTCCCATCCGCTTGGCAAACGGGCTCGGAGCTCCAGCTGGAGTCCCAGGTCTGGCTTTCTTTGGCTGGGAAGGGGTCACGTGCACGTCCCCAAGCCAGTCACAGGCCAAGAGGATGGAATGTGCCCGGGGTGAGGCGCAGGTCACACCCACCCACATCTCAAGGTCTGAGAACAGGACCTCGTGGGTTCCCCAAGGGGGTTCTCCCGGGTGGGCAGGGATCCCAGGGGGCCCATCCCTCCTCTGCCCACCGCTCAGGTTCTCACCCCCAAACGGCCCTCAGCCTGGAACCGACCTCTGCCTATTAACCCTTCGCGGGCCCAGCATTTGGCAATTCCAAGGAGCTTTCGTATCCCTCCCTCCCTGCGTCAATCAGGAAGGCTTAGACTCACCTCCGAGCTTTGTCCCTGCTGTGTCCGCTGTCCGGAACACTCCGCTTCCCCATGTTGGTTCCCCGCAACCACCACCACTCCCCTCTCTGTCACCTCCTCAGGGAAGCCTTCCCTGACCACCCTGACTAAAATGGCCTCCTCCGCACCTGGTTCTGTCCCTCTTTCCTAATCACCTCGCTATCAGAGCAGATTTGGACCCGCCACTGTGGCCCTGGAGCCCAGACGAGCGCCACCCAGTGTGCGCTCAGCCCGCCTTGAGCACCACGTGAAAGAAGACAGAAAAGAACGAAAAGCACAGGGGAGTGAATGACTCTCGCTGCCGTCCGTGTGCGCGGGCATACGAGTGTGTGTTTGTGCGCATATGTGAGCGTGCGCATCTGTGCCCGCACGTGTCCTTCCCGCGCGCAGGATCGTCTGGACCCGTCGGCTCCGCCTGCAGCCGCCAGGGGGCGGCAGAGCCCGACTTTGACCCCGACCCCAGGAGCCCCACCCACGCGGCCGTGGTAGAACCCTGCCTGGGTCCTGCAGAACCCGGGCTTGGTCCCATGACGCGAGGGGTCTGGGAGCGGGCGGCAAGGGTAGGCGCCGGGGCTCCGATCCGCTCAGAGCAGCTCTGCGTCCCTGTGCCCGGTGCCACAGCCGAGGGAGCTTTGGGGCCGACCCGGGGTGTCAGGGTCCGATGCCCGAGTCATCCACAAATTCTCATGGATGCACAGCCCTCCACATTGGGCATATCATTCTACAATTTACAGAACACTTGACCAGTTACTTGCAAAGCACTCTACAATTTGCAAAGCCCAGACCAGTTTTACAGAGCGCTCTACAGTTTGCAAAGTGCGTCACAGTTTTCAAAGCACCCGACATATTCAAGTACTTTACAGTTTGCAAATCCCTCTACAGTTTACTTTGAGCTTTCCAAAATATTTTACCGTTGACAAAACATAGCTTCCGAGGTAATTTAGTTTCCGAAGCACTTTATGGTTTACCGAGTAGTTTACAGTTTAGGAAGGACTTTATAGCGTGCACGTTTCTCTATAGCTTATGCATTTCTGCAAACACCAGTTGTCAGCAGGTCAAGTTACCATTTACAGGACTCTCCACAGTTTGCAGGGAGTGCTCGGGCATCCAAAACGGCAGAGCCATAATGGGCAGCGCTCTTTGGCATTCACAGAGCATGCGCCCAGTCCCCAGGCCCTTGTTGATAAAACGCATGATCTCAGGGAGGCTCCCCACCTCTGCTCTCCCGGGCGGGGTGGGGGTGGGGGGGCACGTCCCAGGAGACAGGGACCACCTGGGCCCCTTTGCAAAGGCCAGATGCCTGCCTTTTTCAGCAGGCAGCGGGTCAGGGAGAGACGTCCCACCCCATACCTGGGATTAATGAGTCTGGACCAACAGATAGGTGGCAGAGGCCCTTGGACTTTGTTTCGGTGACAGCCGGAAGAGCCTCCTGAGTGGGCGACATTAAAAATGTAGCAGGCAGGCCTGGTGGGGAACGGGGTTAGCATCTGTTGGAGGATTTGGCAAATTCCCTTCTGGAGGCCAGCCTCCCTTGTTAAATATCAGCTCAGGTCTCTTCTACTCTACACCCTGCTTTGGCTCCCACTTGTCCCAGTCAAAGCCTCCCCCTGGCCCACCAGGCCGTACCCCAACCAGCCCTCCATGACCTTCCACTTGCTCTCTCTGCTTTAGCCACATTGTGCTTCAAACAACCAGGTCCTGTCCCACCTCAGGGACTTTGCACTTGCCCTCAGTCCTGGACCCTCTCCCCTATGATGTCCTTCTGGCTGGATTTTTCTCTGCTCAGATGCCACCTTCTCAGAGAGGCCTCCCCTGCCAACCCGCCCTCCCTGCCCCTGTCACGCTATCCCCTCACCTGGCTGTATTTTCTTCACAGAGCTCACGACCACCCTGCGTACTATTAGTTTTTTTTAATCCCCTCCCCAGATGGCTCCCTCGTCTGTTTGCTTGTTGTTTTTGCTCATTATTTGCGCTTGTTGTTTGTGCTCATTGTCTGTTTTGTTTTTTTCTTTAGGAGGCACTGGGAACCGAAACCGGAACCTCCCATATGGGAGGTGGGTATTCAACTGCTTGAGCCGCATCTGCTCCCTGCTTGTTTGTTTTTTTTTTTGCTTGTTGTCTGCTTGTTTTGTTGCTCGTTGCCTGCTCGTTGTTTTGCTCATTGTCTGCTCGTTGTTTTTGCTCGACGTCTGCTTGTTGTTTGTCTTCTTTAGGAAACACCAGGGAACTGAACCTGAGACCTCCTGTGTAGAAGGTGGGCACTCAACAGCTTGAGCCACATCTGCCCCGCCAGTATGCTATTTTGATTCCTGTCTGCCAACTGCCTCTCCCCTTGGATTGGGAGGTCTTCTAGGGCCAGGCCGGGTCTGTCTTGCCCTTAGCCTGGCAGGCAATGATGGGGAAACACGGCTGGGGCAGGAAGGCTACCTTCCAGAGACCAGGCAGTGGGGCCCAAACAGCCAGGCCTTGCTGGGACTGTGCCAAGGCCTGGGGTGAGGGCAGGCGGAGGCGTCAGTCCCGGGAGACTCCCCAGGAGCAACTCCATGCCATCGTCACACTGCTTGAGGACACGGCACCCCAGAGAAGGGAAGGGACCAGCTCAAGTCCACAAGCCAGCAGCACCAACGCTGGGCACCGAAGCCCCACGTTGGGGTCCCTCCCCACGTCGGCTGCAGGAAAGGCCTGTGCTGTGGCGCTGGCGGCCGTTTATTTCAGCACAGCAGTTCCAGCCACACTGATGATTTTATACCTGGCGGGCTAACTGGCTCAGGGGGCCGGGCATGAGGTCCCCCACCTCCAGCCTTGTTTCTGGCTGCTCCCTTGAATCTTCGCAGGCAGGGGCAGGGACTGGGCAAGCAGGGCTGTGTCAGCTCCTCTCCCAGCAATGAATTAACAGCATCAGGCCAAGCCTCCGCCTGAGGCACCCCTCCCCTTGCCAGGGGGCAGCCAGCCTCTGCTTGCACACCTTCCCTGATGGGGAGCTCAGTCCCTCCTAGGTTTTGCTTCCTGGCATAGGTCTGCAAGGCAGCCTCTCGTCTTGGCTCTGTTCCCACGTGTAAACTCCGGCACGCTCTCCATGCTCATTTCTTTGCCTCTTGTGAAAGCAGTTGCGAGTCCTTCTGGAAAACTAGGTGGGAGGGTCTATATATACCCCAGCTGTACTATGTTTATCAGAGCTCCCGTATCCTCTCGCCCAGAGCAGCTGGAGAGTCAAAGGACAGGCTGTCCCACAGGTTACAGGGGCTCCTCATGGGACAGGCCCTGCCTGGGGGTTGCTCAGGGGGCCGAGGCAGAGCCAGGTGAAGCCTGGACGCCCAAGGCATCCTGCCTGCCTCTCCAGGAGAGAGACTCTGCATCTCCTCTCTCCAGGAGACAGCCACCTGCTGAGACGGGTGTCGACTGCATCCGCCCCCTGGGACTGTGGAGAAGCCGTGGGCTGCTCTATTCCCGTCCTGGGCCGGCCTCATGGTGGGGCTTGGTGGGAGGCAGTGGCAGCTGCCATTCCTGCTTGGGCACATGGGAGTTAAGCGCTTCCCTTCCTCCCCATTGCCCAGGGGATCACGGGAAAAGGAGGCCGATCAGGAGCTCTTACAGCGGGACCCCACCAGGACCCAGGTGTCATCTGAGCACCTGTCATGTACCAGGCCATGTCCTAGACCTTGAGTGCAGCAGGACTGACACACCTGGGCCTGGCCTGAACAAGCTCACAGATGCTTCAAGCAGCATGTCTCTGGGAGCACTCCCCAAAGGAGAAAAAAAATAAATTAACCTCTATATTAGGTCTTAATTAAATAATCAAATCAAATTAACACGGAGCAATTCACTTGAATTAATTCCATCCTTATGAATAAAAAAAGAAATTAATTCCTCCCTATCGAGAGATATGAAACCCTGCTGCCTAAGGTTTTGCCAGGTGGGCATGAGCTTCGAAGGGCGACAGACACAGAAATATTCACATTTTTTTCACACCCAAAGAACCAGGATTTTTTGGCCCTGTGGAGAATGCCCGGCTTAGAGAATTATAAATCGTGTTCTGTGCCACAAAGGAAAAGGGACCTGTGGCAGCAGGAACCTCACGGAGGATGGGTGGGGGGCAGAATGTGGAGTGGGAGGTGAGTGGGTGAGGAGATGGAGGAGGGGCGTTCCAAGTGGAAGGAACAGTCTGTGCAAAGGCCCTGAGGTGGGAGAGCCCCCACCTGGGTGTTGGAGGGCAGCTTTCACAGGGCCTAGAATTTATCTTCAAGGTGCAGGGGAGTTCGTTGGAGGGTTTTTTGCAGGGGAGGGATGTGATCTGAGTTTCACAGAGAACAGCAACAAACTTGTAACTGAGGGTCAAGAATTACCAAATAATTATGATTGCTAAATCATTATATAGATACCTTTATATTCTAAAATAGCCAAAGGTTAATATTTGAAATTACAGAAGCTACCTAGTCTCACTCTTGTTTCTGGTTATTCCAAAATTAGGCTCACTCTTCTGTATGCTTGCTATTGTGATGGTAAATGCAAAGCCTTCTAACTGACCTTCGTTCTGTATCCCCCTATCCCAAAACCTTGTGACTTACCCTGGTTTGGTGCCCACCCCCATCCTGTCCAGCCCCTTAATGCTTATTAATGAAGGAACTTGTGCCAGCCCCACCCCAATTTATTCATTAGCATCTGAGTGTTATAATATGTCAAAATATCAAAATTAATTAATGCATTTCCAGGAAGCAGTTTTGGGCCATTAAGCCACAGTGCTCCTTTGCTTGCGCAGACAAATAAACTCTCTCTTTGAAACCCTGGCATCTCAGGGATTTAAGGTGCATTGAGAGAAGGAACCTGCATTTGCTCGATATCAAACTTGCCCTGCCTGAAATGCTTCATATCTGCCAGGCAGACCCCTTCCTGCCTTCCAAGCCTGGCTCCAATGACCCCCACCTCCACCCTGCCTGAAGCTGTATTCTCCACCTCCCATCCCCAGCCCTTGGGTCAGACAGCCCCGAGTGTGTCTCTGTCACCCCCCGGTTGTGTGACCTTGAGGATGTCACAGTACCTCTGGGAGACTCAGTTTATCTCATCTGCTGATCTTGTAGGAGTGTGGGTGGATTCAATGGAACTCAATTAACTGAACCTGTCCCCCTGGTCCCTGCCCCCTGGCGCCCTCTATTCCAGGCGTCCTCTGTTGGGTCAGGCCCAGACTGTGAATGGTGAGCTTCAGGTACTGAGTTCTTTGTGTCCCCAATTCCTTCTCCTTGCTGCAGTTGCCTTTGAACCCAAACCACATTTCCCATGGATCTGCCAGGACAAGAGTCCATGGTCAAGATGGCCTTGCGTGTAAGCCTTGGTCTTTGTGGCGGAACTATCTGGGAATGTGAGATTTCAGGGGTTGCTGGAGCAGGCAGAGATGAACCTGCCCATCTTGGGGTCCCAGGTCTCTGACTTGAGCAGGGGAAGAACCTGGCCAGTGCCCAGACCCTTCGTCTGAGCCTTCTGGGTCCCCTCTAGTAAGTCACCACTTCTCTCAGGGCTCAGTTTCATTGGTTGTAAAATGGAGAAGGAAGGTTCCTGCCCAGCCTGCCTCCTTCCAGAGATTTCAATGAGATCGTTTCCCAGAAAAGGATGGGCCAGGGATTGAGTCCAGAGCCTTCTCCCAAGAGGGGTGAGGACCAGACTCACCCGTGCAATTGCTCCCTCCCATTGCTTGCTCATTCTGATCCTTCTGCCAGGAATTCCAGACTTCTTGGTTGCAAGCAACAGAAAGCAACTCTGTTCACCATAAGTAAAGGAGGGATTTCTTAGCTCAATCTCAGGACTTACAGAATGGATGGGAAAACCTTCAGGGGCCAAAGGGATTATAGGAGCCTGAGCAGCAGGACAGTCTGGCCAGGGTTCCGCTGTAACCCTGGTCCCAAATATCAAGTTTCAGAGATCCAGCCAGCAGTGTCCTATTGACCAAACCAATGTCTGGTTCTTTCAGCTTCCATACCAGGGAATGGGGTGCTGCCCAGCCAGACTCTATACAATAGCCCCCCTTTCAAATAAGAAGGAATTTGGATGCTGGAAAGTCATCCCACCCTAATGCACATATTTCTTTACTCTCTTTTTTTCTGCACTGAACTCCTACTCATCCTTCAAAACCCACTTCTGCTGGCTCTGCCTTTTTTGAGGTCTTTCCTGCTCACACCAAAAGGCTTTTGTCATCCCCTTCTTCAGGGTTCCACAGTCCCCTTGCTTTCCTTTATCCAGTCACACTGGGTGCTCATTATGTGTGTCTGAATCTGCCTCCTCCACTAGACTCAGGATTCAAAACCAGGCATCCTGGCTCCAAAGGCTGGTGAGTAAAAGGGTGTCCAGCCCCCAGGTTCACAGACCCCATGAACCCCCAAGGCTGAGTCCAGCCAGGATGCAGGTCTAGCGCTTTGGGTCCTCTTGCCCTTTCAGGTGTTTGAAGATGGTGACCCAGCTTCCCCGAGAGTTGTCTGATTAAGCCAAGGAAATGAGATGCCAATGTTGAAATGAAAAGCTTTATGCATTCCCATCTTTAAGTTGTTAAAATAAAGAAAGCACACAGGTCTCCAGAAGTTTCCAAATACTGTATTAGTAGGAATTGGTTCATGTGACCATGAGGATTGCCAAATCTGAATTCCACAGGGCAGGCTGCAATCTGGAAACTTTGAAAAAGGTGATTCTGAAATCTGGCACATCTAAACTCTATAGGGCAGCCACATCCTGGAAACTCTGATGAAGGTGAAGTTATATTCCCCAGGAGAAGCTGGCTGGTTGAAGAAAAGAAATTCTTCTGACTTCTGAAGTCCTCAGTTCTGGCTTTAAGACTTCCAACTGATTGGATGAGGTGATTTGTCTCTTTGCTGAGGGAAATCTCCTTTGTTGATTGTATATGCAATCAGCTGTAGATGCAATTGACTGAATAGTGATGCAAATCCACCAAACATATACCCTCACAATAACAATCAGGCTGGTGCTTGGCTGACCGAACAACTGAACACCATAACCCAGCCAAGGTGACATATGAAATTAACCATAACAGTCAATCCCTTGTCAACTTGGCACCTGTATGCATCTCCTTAAATTATATTTAGTCTCCAAATAAAGACAATAACATAGTCATACTTTTGCCTAACATAATACAACTGTCCTGCAAACAACCAAAAACACTAACCTTTTTCCTTAGAAGAGGATGTAAGTCCTGGGGTGATATTCACTCTTATCCTTGATAGCCTGTAACTTAAAAACTATGACAAAGTTAATTCAACTTATGATATATGAGGGAAGAAAACAAAGACATCTGCTTTGTGTATATGTACAAATGTACTCATAACAAAACAAGGAAGAAATATTCATAACCATTATAGTCCTTGTTTCTGTAACTGGTAATGTGATTAAAGCTTGTATTTATAACTACCTTCTTCCACTACCCATTCCATGTTCCCTTTATCCTCAGCAAGCACCTCAGCCGTTCATAGTGGGGTGACCCAAACCTTCATTCCTGAAGTTTCTGGGCCATTGGTAGTCCTGCCTGGATTGGATTGCTGCAGTTTTCCATTGACTTTCATCACAGGGCATGGTAGTACTAAGAGACATCCTAGAGGATCTCCTGTATTCCAGGCAAACTCTTCTTTACCTCCATTGTGTAGGTGCAGTCCTATTTCCCCTTGATAGTCTGAATCAATCATCCCAGCCAGTACAGCAATTCCCTTATTTGCCTGTTGATTCAGAAGCATGAGGAGTCCAAAATGGCCAGGTGGCAGTCTTAACTTCCAGTTCAATAGAATCATTGCTGTATCTCCTGGTGGAAATATTCCTCCTTTTAGAACTAAGACCTGTAGACCAGCAGAGCTTAAGTTGTGGGGACAGGAAGCAAAAATTTTCCTAGTGGATCACTAGGTGTGATAGTGAATGATTCCCTTCCATTTCCACCCCTTGATTCCTGGACCTGTGAATCTTGGCTATGGGAGAAACAGCACCAAGGAGTGGAGGCTGATTTAGAGCATACACAGCCTCCTGGAGAACATTGCCCCAGCCCTGCAAGGTATTGCCACCCAGCTGGCTCCGTAATTGAGTCTTCAATAGGCCATTTCAGTTGGAACCTGGAAGAGAAAGGAGAGGACATTGTCCCTTGATGGGAAAGTCAGGGATCCCCAAGGACTACAGCAAGCCAGCTCCAGAATGCTACCCACCCTGGGAGAAAGCATGACCTTGCCTATGGGCCTTGATTTGGACTTCTGGCCTCTGCAACCCTGAGCTAATAAATCCCCATTATTTCAGCCAACCCATTGTGTGGTATTTGTCTTAGCAGCCTGGCAAGCTGAGATAGCTTTTTATGTACCCCAATTTAGACATGTTCTTAATCTTAATCTGTGTCCCTGTGGTTGTGAACCCATTGCAAATAGGACCTCTTGAAGATGTTATTTTTATGTAAGGTATGGCCAACGAAGGCAGGGTGGGTCCTTGTCTGGATTACTGGAGGCCTTAGGAAGAGCCAGATGCAGGAAATCAGTGAAAACCTGGAAGAGAAAGGAGAGGACACCGCCATGTGATGGGAACACAAAGGAACCCTGATGATTTCTGGCAGCCAGCACCAGAACACTTCAGTCTTTGGCGAGAATGCAAGCTTTGCCAAAAATCTTGATGTTGGCCTTCTGGCCTCTGAAACTGTGGGTTGTTGTTTGAGCCAGCCCATTGTGTGGTATTTGTCATAGCAGCTCAGGCAAACTGAGACAAATGCTGTTCTCAAAACTAAGAGGGTAGGGAATTGGTGTAGCTCAGTGGTTGAACATCTGCTTCCCATGTATGAGGTCCCAGGTTCAGTTCCCAGTGCTTCCTAAAATTAAAACAACAACAGCAACAACAACAAACAAAAAACCCAAAAAACTAAGAGGGAGACACCGGGGCTTGTGCCCTGGGTCAGAGAGGCCTGGGCTCCAGCACTGCCTAGGTGTGTGACTTGGGCAGGTCCCCTAACCTCTAGGAGCCTCACTTTCTTCATTTGTAAAACAAAATAAGAGTATCTACCTGTAGCAGATGCTACAGGGCAGTTGCCCTGCCCCTACCCTCTCAGCACTTACCACTTCAGGATGTGGCAACACACCTCCCCTAGTCACTGCAGCACTGCTTCAACTTTTCTGGGGCTAAAGTTGCTTGTGTGACTATGAAGCACACCAATAGTGTGGGGGAATTAATATTCCTCAGGAACCTCGACCTGTGAGTGACGAGACTTGGAGGGGTGTGTTCTATACTGTTACCCAGGGACCCCCAGCAGGATTGAGCTCCAGTTGGGTAACTGTGTTCACAGCACACCCTCTGTTGGTTTCTTTCCTTTCCTCTCTGGCTTTTCTGCTTCTCTATGGGTATTTCCTGGGAACACCTCCCAAATAAATTACCTGCACCCAAATGTTTGTCTCAGCATCTGTTAACAAGCTGCTAATGAGGCAGCACCTCCAAGAATTATGGTTGGGAATTCAAAAGCTAATAATGGTAAAGTTTATAGCACAAGATAAGTGCTCAATAAATGCCACTTGATGTCATTGCAGTTATCCCCCTCCCCACCAGGGCCTTGTCTCCCAAAAGGCTCTCCTGTCTCTCTGCAGAGTCTGGGGTCTACTTTTCCCAGGCCCCCACAGGTCTTTAGGATTTTCTGGAACATTGCTCCTCCCCTCTCCCACCCACCCCAGCACCTCCACTTTAGCTGCGTGGCCTTGGGCCAGTCACTGCACCTCTCTAATTCTCTAAATTCTTAGTCCCTTTGCTGGGACCCGCTGCCTTCTCAGGGCAAATACCAGCCTGATTTCCTGGGCCATTGAATCTCATGTCTCATGTTGGCTGCCTGCAATCTATGGGGGTCAGGGGCGCCAGCTCCTGGCTGAGAGATCCCAAGGGAGTGTCTGTGGAGCTGTCATATTCTCTGAGTCAAAGTGTGAGGAGGCCAGGCCAGGGTCAAGTGGGGAGGTTGACAGGATGGGCATCACAAAGGGCCTTGATGGCTGTTGAAAGGAATTTGGATTCCCTCAGGGTGTGGAACACTGTTGGTGCCTCACCCAGGACCTCATTACTGAGACAGCATTCCCAGTCCCCGAGACAGCACATATTGGACCTTCTTCAGAGACTTACCCTTGGGCCACTGGAGCTGCTTGGCCCTGTGCAGGCAGCGTTGGGAATTCATATTCCCACATCCCTGGGCAGCACTCAGCCAATAATGGATCAATACTGCAGTAGGAAAGCCCAGTCCCCTGCCTTAAGACCAGACAAACTCAGAGGTATAATTCATACCAGAGTTTCCCACAGGATCAGGCCATACTGAGGACTAAGCTTGTACTCTTGCTTGGCTTCTTCTCCTTCTCTTCCTATTTCCCTGACTCCCTTACTGGGAGTGTGTCTTTAATAAAGCAGTAGCACAAGAATTCTCATCTCAGGGCCTGCTTCTGGAAGAATCTGACAGAGGACAACTTGCTGGCAAGTGGGTGCCAGAGGTGGGCTTCAGTAGCAGTTTATTGGTTAAGATGTGAGTTTGGCCGCCTGTAACAAGAAACCAAGTTAATGATGGTTCAAACGGGATAGACATTTATTTCCCCCTCCTGTGACAGTCTGAGAATCAGAGGTCTGGAGCTTCCATGGCAGCTTCATGGTGTCAAAGACTAGGCTCCTTCTACCTCATTGTCATGCCATTCTGAGAATGCCAGATGCCTTCTTCCTTACAATCCAAGATGGCGCCCCGCCACCAAACCCACATTCTGGGCAGCAAATTGGGGGAGAGATAAAGAGGAAGCACTTCCCTTCCCTTGAAGGGCATAACCTGGAAGTGGTTCACAGCATTTTGTTCACATCCCATTGGCCGAGTTCAGTCACATGGCCATCCATAGCAAGGGAGGCTGGGAAATGTAGTCTTTATGCAGGCAGCCTGGCGTATGCCTAAAATCCAGGGGTTCTCCACCTTACAGGGGAAGGGGGAATAGAAATGGGGAGAATCTAACCATTCCCGCTATAAATTGGGAGGAAAAAATGTTAATTGAAAGCTGGAACAAAATTCTTCTTTTAGAGAAAGCTGTGCTTATGAAAATACACTGAGTATGCTGTGGGTGTATAAAGAGTAACAAGGCATTGAGGGAGGAAGAGACAAGAAGTGGCCAGGGAGGAGCTGTTTGTGGTAAGGGAACTCACGCTCTGAAACCCACTTTCCCCAATTTTCAGTAAAAGTCTAATGCACACAGCAGCCTGGCTGGTGGATGGGGTATTTGGTGGGGATCCAGGAAAAGAAGCCCAGTGTTATGTGGGGGTCTTGCCAGACAGGCAGAGGGAAGAGTTGAAAAAGACAAAGTAGAATTGAGCATGTGACAGGCATGGACATTGGAGCAGGTGGGGGTTAGATATGCTGAACCCTTTGAGAATTCCAGGGAGCTGTCGGGAAGCCCAATCTTCCCCCCCCTCCCATAAGGGGTTAGAGCCATTTTAATTTTAAGTGTTAGCGGGGTGTCACATGAGACTAACTGGGTTCCATGCATTTTCCACATACATTTACAAAATGGAATCATTTCAGATGTACAAATGTTCAGGCTTGGCTCACACCAATTCTGTCACCAACAGTTTTTTCAATGATCACCATTTTGGATGGCTGCTGAAGGTTCCATCATTGTGATGTGTCACACTTCACTGAGACAATTCCCCCAGGTGGGCATTCTTGTACAGACAGCTTGCTTGGCATTTCAGATTTTAGATTAGTTCCTTGGGCAAGATTCCCAGAAGAGAAGTGGGGCAAAGGGGAAGTGCATTTGTTACGGCCATGGTTTGTCCAGCCAAATGGCTGCTTGCCCCAGTACTGACAATTTACCAGTTACCTGCAGAGCCTGAGAGGAAACTTCACCCTGCTGGAAAGAGGAGGTGGGGTGCTAGTTTGGTTTAATATTTCTTTCCCTGATTTTTAAAGCACCATGTGTTCACTCTAGAAAATTTTGAAGCTGTTAAGCAATTTAAAAGGCAAACTTACTTATAATCCCATCTGCCCAGAATTATTTGTGGCTAGCATTTTGACTTATATCCTTCCAGCCTTTATTCTATGCACATAACTATATGCATATATAAATTTCACTATGAGAAAATTTACATACCTTTTATTAGGAATAATTTTAGAGACAAATCCCAGACATCTTAGAATCGAATTTACAAATATTTCAGAGTATTTCTGAAAGATTAGGACTTTAAAACACAAAACGACAATATCATTATTTAGTACATACACATGTAACAATAATTCCTTAATATCAGCACATATGCCATCTCTGTTCAAATTTCCAATAGTCTCATAAGTGTCAAAATAAACAAAAACTTGTCTGAATCATGACTGGCTGACACTTCTCTAAAGTATCTTTAATCTAGAGGTTGCTCTACCATGCTTTATTCCTTGAAATTTATTTTTGAAGAAACTGGGTTATTTGGCCTGTTTCCCATAATCTCTGTATTTCCTATAAATTGACAGCTAGATCTAGAGATTTGATCTGACATAGATTTGATGTTTTTCTGTTTATTTTTTTCATTTTTATTTTTATTTGGCAAGAATACTTTGTAGAGAGTCCTGTGCTCCTCTATCAGGGGGCTCAGTGTCCTGGCATGTCTCTCTGTGTGGCATTAGCAGTTGCTTGGATTCATTAATGTATTAATGGTTGCAAAATGGCAATATTCCAATTCCAGCATTCCTTCTACATTTATTAGCTGGAATATTTCTCTAGAGACCAACTTTCCCTCATCTACCGTTTGGTTACCTTGTGGTACAGTTTGTAGATGAAAGGCAGGGTTTATGGTTGATTTGGTCCCTCTATCAGTTTTCTAAATTCAATTGCTCTTCCAATGGTGATTAAATGGGATTAAAAAAAATAATTATGAACTTAATTATTTTGTGTGTTTCAATCAATTGCAATAATTATACATGCAAGTTGGCTCCTGAGTGCTCTTTTTTTTTTGGAGGTACTGGGGCTGGGATTGAACCCAGAGACTTTGTATGTGGGAAGCCGGTACTCAACCACTGAGCCACACCAGCTCCCTCCTGAGTCCTTTTGACATGACTCTGGTAATTTTTGAGAGTGTTCTTGCCATCTGGCTTGGCAAAGCATGCCAGGCTCACCTTACACATTTCCTGCTCTTGATGTGGACTCAGCCATTTCTCCAAGGAGCCCTAGATTCTTTTAGTGAGAAATGGTATTTAGAAATGACAGTCTAGGTGCTAGGAGTGCACTTGCTATTGGGCTGGCTGTAATTTCTGCAACATTAAATGATACCGATACTTTCAATTCAAAGTTTTCTTTTAGGGAAGTGGATTTGGCTCAACCAGTTGGGCACCCACCTACCACATGGGAGGTCCCGGGTTCGGATCTTGGTGCCTCCTAAAGAAGATAAGCAGATGCCGCACCCACCACAACAAGCTAGAAGCTGCACCCACTGCAATGAGCAGTTGCCACAAACCAGTAGATGCCACAGCCCATGGGGCGCGGATGTGGCTCAGGCTGTTGGGCACTTGCCTCCCATGTGAGAGGTCCCAGGTTTGGTTCCCAGTGCCTCCTGGAGAAGATGAGCAAACAATGAGCAGACAGACAAGAGAACCATCTGGGGGAAGTGGGGGATAAATAAAAATAAATAAAGTAAATAATTCTAAATTTTTTTCTTTTAAATTAGAGAAGTTGTAGGCTTACAGAAAAATCATGAATAAAATTCAGAGCCAATTCAAATTTAAGACTATGGGACGTTCACTTTTTCTTTATCTTCACTCTGCATCTTCTTTTTCTCAGGTGAGAATCTGGTTTTCAGTGACACTGGATTAATAGAGTTAGAAAATCATTTGCTTGATCCCACATTAAACACAGATCACCAATACCTATACCACCGCCTCCAACACAATTATTGAAAACTGTTTAAAATGATTTTGTCTGCATTTCTTTTTGTCGTTAGGGTCTATTGCACTAGGGATGTACAGTCGAATTATGGTATTTTAAAGTCCCTTGGAATGGTTGAGGGGTCTTAACAAGGGGTCTGTGAGCTTGAATTGAAATTTTAAAAAAAATTGTTCTAGGGAAGTGGATGTGGCTCAAGTGATTGACCTCCTGCCTACCACATGGGAGGACCTGGTTTCAGTTCCCAGTGCCTCCTGGAGAAGATGATCAAGACAGTGAACTGGAGCAATGGGCAGGCATGGCAAACTGGTACAATAAGATGATGAAACAAGAGACACAAAGAGGAAACACAATAAGAGACAACAAAGCAGGGAGCAGAGGTGGCTCAACCAATTGAGCGCCTCTCTCCCATCTGAGAGGTCCCGAGTTTGGTTCCTGGTGCCTCCTAAAGAGAAGACGAGCAGACACAGAGAGCACACAGTGAATGGGCACAGAGAGCAGACAGCAAGTGCAAAAAATGGGGGGGAGGGATAAAGAAATAAATCTTAAAAAAAAAATCATTATTCTTGTGGGGACATGTTGGTGCAGGTGTGATATATTTATTAAATAATACACAGTATAGTGTGGACTTAATAAGGGGTCTGTGGTTTTCACCTGACTGGTAAAGGGGTCCGTGGAACAAAAAAAAGGTTAAGAATTCCTGGAATAGTTCCTCTCTGTGTGGTACATAGATAAGTTCATTTGTTTCCACTTATTTTCAATTTTTAGGAAGTTTGTAATAATTTTGTGTTATAACTATATAACCTATTTACATGGTTCTAATGTCAAATAATGTTGAGCAAAGCAAGCCAGACACAAAAGGACAAATACTGTATAACTGCATTACTATGAACTAAATTTATTGTGGAACATATTGTATGACACAAAAAAAATTTTTATGTGTCCAGTACATTTAATTGAGAAATGTATGTTTTTATTCAGCTGTGTCTTCTTTTTAGTTCTTAATTGTTTATATTTTCAATTATTAAATGTAAAATATAAAGTAAGAAAACAGAACAGAACAAAACAAAAAAACCAATGATATTCAAAGAAGTCTGGCTTCTCTCCCTGTCTCCACTCTCCCCAGTATGTAACCATTTAAAAATTATGCTTTATCTTTTGTGGCAGCTGTAAAACATGGCCAAAGATTCTTTGACAATCATCCCATGAGAGGTGGGGGTCTTTGTCCCTCCCCTTGATCATGGGAGAGCTTTTGACTGCTTCAACCAAGAGGGTGTGGCAGAAGTGATGCTCAGTCTTCTAAGCTGGACTGTGGGATGCCGTACAGCCTCCACCTGATTCACCTGGAGCACTTGTGAATGGAGACCTGAGCCACCATGGAAAGAAGTCAGACTACTCTAGGGCCCCTATTTTGGAGAAGCCGTGTGCAGGCACACCCATGCACCGTCTCAGCTATGCTCAGCCTTCCAGCTGTCCTCACTAAGCTACATTTAAGTGAGTGAAGACATCATTATCCTTTAGCCCTTCCTTCTGCTGAATACCAATGATCGACCTCTATCAATGCCCAGCAGAAAAGAAAAATCACCAGGGTGAACTCTGCCTGAATTCCTGACACACAAAATCATTTCTATAATAAAATGGCTCTTTCAAGCCAACCATTGGAGTAATTTGTTGGACCGTAGTAGATAATCAGAAGAGTCTTCCTTTTTAACTCTTAATCTAAGTTGGTTCATATATGTGTGTTACCCTCTAAATGGTAGAGTACAATACTCACTTTTCTCCCCCTCCTGTTTTTCACTTAATATATTCTGCTAGAACTCCATAAGGATTTAAAGCATAAAGTTGGAATTTGCTTTGTTAGCCAATCTAAAATCTTTTCTCTATTGATAGGTAAGGTAAGACCATATAATCAATATGTTTAGCTGCAGTTCTGTCATATTGTGTTATGTTGCATTTATACATATGCAAGTCTTTTAAATGAATGATCTCAGTATATTTTTTTCTCTCTTTCATAATATTTTTTTTGACATTTAGGAAGGTTTATATATATATTTGAAGGCATTTAATTTTTTTAAATTAGAGAAGTTGTGGGTTTACAAACAAATCATGCATAAAATACAGGATTCCTATACATTACCCCACTACCAACACCTTGCATTGGTGTGGAACATTTGTTACAATTGATGATAGCACTTTTTTTGTAATTGTTTTGATTTTTTTTTTAAACATTACTTACCTTTTTTACAATTGATGAAAAATTATTGAAATAGTACTATTAACTATCATCCAGAGTTTACCTTAGGTGTATTTTTTCCATATGCCACCCTATTATTATTATTATTTTTAAAATATT
>JAQZBX010058055.1:0-17821 GCA_029593785.1 Cabassous unicinctus
GGAGGAGGTAGGAAGAATATGTGGAACCTAGGGGTTTTTAGTGCATTGGAAAAGCTCTGGATGATACTGGAATGATGGATACAGGCTATTACACATTTTGCCAAAACATTTAAAATTATACAGGGAAAAGTGTAAACCATAACATAAATGATAGACCATGGTTATTAGCAATGTTTCAATATTTGTTCATCAGTTTTAACAAATATACCACAGTCATGTAATATGTTATTAATAGCAGAAAACGTGAGAGGGGAAGGGGGTGGGGTATATGGGAATTCTCTATAATTTTTATGTAATTTTTTATGTAATTGAGAACTTTTTGAAAATAATTTTAGAAAAAGAAATGTAAAGTAGTGTTAAAATCAAAGAGTTAACTACAAGCCAGAAGGAACTAGAAAAAAGAACAGGAAACTAATCCCAATGAAAGCAAAAGGTAATAAACAATAACTATTAGAGAAAAAAATAATGAAATTGAGAACAAAAAAAAATAGAGGATGAACTAAAACAAAATCTAGTTTTCTGAGATTAATAAAATTGACAAACCTATAGCTAGAAAAACAAAGAAAGAAATTGAGAAGATGCAAATAAATAAATTCAGAAACAAGAGAGGGGACATCACCATCTACCCCACAAATATAAAATAGATCATAAGAGGATATGCCAACAAATTAGGCAACTTAGATGGAAGGGACAAATTCCTAGAAACATATGAACAACCTCCACTGACTAAAGAAGAAAGAGAAGAGCTCAACATACCAATCACAATTAATGCTATTGAATCACTCATCAAAAAATCCCAACAGAAAAAGCTCAAGGCCAAAATCCTTCAAAGATGAATTCTAAAAATCATTCCTGAAAGAAAAATATTGACTAGGATTGTATAAATATCATGACACTAACAGGCAGAGATGAATGCTCTCACAAAAACAATGGAAAAAGAGCCAAACTGTCTGAGGGAGCTGCTTTGGTGGATAGCAGACCAGGACAGTGCTATACAACTCACAAGAGGGTGAGGGACAGAGAGACAAAGAAGATGAAACAACAAATATGAGTTATCAAGCCCTATTGTGGCTGGGAAGGTCTAACCTCCCCCATGCCCAAGATAATAACCTAGGGTAAAAACACCTGGCTCCCTACAGCCAACTGATAGGGTAGGAGATATCTTCCTCCCTGCCAGCTGTTTCATAGGAAAAGCAAGGGATGTCATGCTGCTTTTCTTCAGTGAATTCGACCAGCAGAGCCCACTTTGAATCTATAGAATGATTTCAAAACCTTCAGAGACAAACAGAAACTAATAAAATATGTCACCAAAGGGCTAGATTTGCAAGAGATACTAAAGGGGGTACTGCAGCCTCAAAGGAAAACAAGGGTGGGAGATTTGGAGAAGTGTTTAGAAATGAAGATTATTAGGAAGGAAAAACTAAAGGATAAGAAGACAGACAATATAAAAAATCATGACAACAGAGAGCTGAAGGACAAAATGGATGAAGTAAATAATGCCTTTACATTAACAACATTGAATGTTAATGATTGAACTCCCCAATCAAAAGACATAGACTGATTGCATTTAAAAAATGTAAGTCATCTATGTGTTGTCTACAAGAGACCCACCTTAGATGTAAGGATACAACCAGGTTAAAAGTGAAAGTTTGGAAAAAGGTATTCCATGAAAATAGTAACCAAAAAGGAGTTGGAGTAGACCAGATAAATGTAAAATAACAGCATTATAATATATGAACAATAATTACTCAGTACAACTGGCAAATTATTCCTGTAATCAGTACTCTGTAACTTTTTTCATACAAAAGAAACATTTGCTTTTAATTGAGGAAGACTGGAGAAGAGATATATTTTTGGATAATTTTTTTTCTTTAACTCTTTCTTATTCATACCCTTAATTAAAACAATCTATGCGGCTCAATAATGATTTATCATGCTACTGTTGAACAAGATTTTGAGTTATTCTGTCTCATAAAATTATGAGTTTGCAAATTGTTATCTGCTGTAATTCAATTCAATATGATATGAAGAATTTCCAAATAAGAATTTGATTATTTAGAAAGAATTATGGAATAAATGGAAATTAAATTACTAAGCCAATAATTTATTTCATTCTTAGAGATTATTATGTCCTAAATTTAGAGATGTAATATAAAAATTAGAATTACATTTTAACTATTTTCTTTTATATTTGAAATATTATTTACATTTATAAATGTTTGTTGATATGTTATCTATTTATAATTGATTATATTAAATCTAACCTGACCTAGACCTTTCTTTTAAAATTTGCAATTTCTTTCAATATATTTTTATATTTATTTTACAATTTTGTGACAAAGGACTTTTTAAAAGCTAAAAACAAATTGATTATACACTTTGGATAGATTATATGGTATGTGAATATATCTCAATAAAACTTCTTAATAAACAAATAAATAATTGTGCAAGAATAGTCAGAAATAGCAGCTATTTAGAGCAGGGGAAACAGAGAGATTGAGAGATTGAGGAATTTTCTTGTTTGTTTTTTGGTTATCATTATTTTTGAAATAATGAAAGTACTTTAATAATGATTGAAGTGATTAACACACAACTATGTGACTATACCAAATACCATTGATTGCAAACTTTGGATAAATTGTATGCTTTATTAATATGTAACAATAAAATTGGTTTGTTAAAAAAAGAAAAATATCAATCTTGCTCAAACTCTTTCAAAATATTAAAGAAGGGTAGCTGGTGTAGCTCAATGGTGGAGCACTTGTTTCACATGCATGAGGTCCCAGGTTCAGTCACCAGTACCTCTTAAAAAGTATGGAAGAGGAGGGAATATTACATAATGCATTATATGAACACAACACCACACTAATAGAAGAGACAAATAAAGATGTTACAAGAAAAGAAATTTACAGACCAACCTTACTAATGAACATTGATGCAAATGTTCTCAAGAAAATACTTGGAAATTGTATCCAACAACATATTAAATGAATATACACTATCATTAAGTGTTTTAACCCAGGTATGCAAGCATGGTTCAACAGAAGAAAATCAATTATTGTAATACACCATAATAACAAATTGAAGGAGAAAACCTACATGATCATCTCTAGTAATGCAGAAAATTACACAACATTGCAAAAGGAAATATAAGAAAACCTAAATAAATGGAAGGACATTCAGTGTTCATGGATTGAAATATTAAATATCATTAATTTTTCAATTCTATCCCAATTGATTTACAGATTCAATGCAACCCAAATGTAAATTCCAAGAAACTTTTTGCAGAAATAGAAAATCTTATTATCAAATTTATTTGGAAAGATAAAGGGACCCAAACAGCCCAACATTCTTGAAAATAAGAATGGAGTTGGAGGACTCATACAACCTGAATTTACATATATATATATTTTTAAAGATTTATTTATTTATTTATTTATACCCCCCCTTGCTGCTTGTGCTTGCTGTGTCCATTCACCGTGTGTTTTCTCCGTGTCTGCTTATCTCCCCCTTGCTGTGAGGTCCCGGTGCAATAGCCCACCGCGCTGCACAGGCTGGCCTGCCCTCACAAGGAGGCCCCCAGGAAGCGAACCCGGGGCCTCACACATGATAAACCTGGGCTCTATCAATTGAGCCACACCCGCTTCCTGTTGTGAGGTTTTGCTGCATCAGCCCACCGGGCCGCGTGGGCTGGCCTGCCCTCACAAGGAGGCCCTGGGAAGTGAACCCGGGGCCTCCCATATGGTAAATGGGAGCTCTATCGATTGAGCCACACCCGCTTGCCCAACCTGACTTTAAAGCATATTACAAAGCTACAATGGTCAAAACTGCATAGTATTGACACAAATATAGTTATACTAACCAATGGAATGGTTATGAGGGTTCAGAAACAGACCCACACAACTATGGCCAACTGATATTTCACAGGGCTGCCAAGTTCACTCAAATGGAACAAAATAGTTTCTTCATCAAATGGTGTTGGGAGAACTACATATCCATATCTAAAAAAGCAAAGAGGATTCCCATATCACAACTTATACAAAAATTAACTCAAAATGAATCAAAGATCTAAATATAAGAGATTGGACCATAAAACTTCTTAAAGAAATTGTAGGGAAGCATCTCTGAGATCTTATGGTTGGTAATGGATTCATAAACTTTACACAAAAAGCACAAGCAATAAAAGAAAAATTAGATAAATGGGACTTCCTCAAAATTAAAAAAAAACAACATTGTATTTCAAAGGAGTTTGTCAAGAAAGTGAAAAGTCAGTCTACTCAATGGGAGATAATTTTTGGAAACCACATATCCAATAAGGGTCTAATATCCAGCATATATAAAGAATTCCTACAACTCAACAAAAAGAAAGACAAATTCATTGAAGCATAATCTTGAAGATAGGTTACCAGGAGATAGAATGTGAGTATAGAATGGAGAGCCAATACTTAATCTGTGCAGAGTATATAATTAGGTTAACTGTAATGGTTTGGAAATGGACAGAAGTGATGGTAGCACAACACTGGGATTGTGATTAACAGTGCTGAAGTATGGGGATGTGATTAAAGGGGAAACTTCGGGTTGTATACAATGCTAGACAGAAAGCCAGAGGATCCAACCTGGGATTCTATAACACAGTGAACCTTGTGGTGGTGGAGGATTGTGTTTAATGGTACAAATATAGGAATGTTCTTTCAGTATCTGTAACAAATGTATATCACTTGTACAGGGAACTGATAGGGATGTGGTATATGGGGCAAATGCATCAAAATAAAAATATGGACCATAGTAGTATTTTACAATTCCCCTGCATCAATTGTAACAAAGGTACTAAACCAATGTCAAGTGTAAAAAAATGGGGGGATGTTATGGAAATATTGCATATGTTATTCTTAGAAAAATGTTATACACCACAGAAACAAACAAATTTCCTTGTCAGCTATACTGTGCTACTCTGAGGTTTCTCTCCAAGTACATGTAACCTGCTGCAAGTTAAAGCCTCGTCTTCAGAAAAAAAGAGAGGAATAAGAAATTTACATGAGAAGCACAGCAAGCATATAATTGATGCTTTACTTTCCAATTAATATAATCCCGGTAAGAAAGTAAAGATGGGATATTGTCAGGTGTCCTAATAGACAGTGGCTTTTCAACATTTTGAAAGTTATACAGGGAGATATTTCTATTGGATATAAATGTATCCTTGTTGCCATAAGTATGCTTTCCAGATAGAGGCCCATACACTAGCTAACAGAATATTAAATTTTCCTCTAGTGATGTCCTGCTACTTTCTCAAATAAGACAACAAAAAGCTCTGGAGTACATATGTGTTGCCTAATAAAAGAAAATAAGGAAATAAGTCAAGCTTTTGATCTTAAGGCTTGCAATTATGAAACTTATTCCTTTAATAATGAAACTAAGCCTTAGTATAATTAATGCCTAAGAGTTACCTTATACAAACCTCCTTGTTTCTCAAATGTGGCCTCTCTTTAACACAGACTTTGAAAATAAATACTCAATACATTCACCCAGATGTGGGCTATGATTCCCAGTGATAAGCCACTCTGGCACTGAGGGATTATTAACAATTGTTATTCACCAATTCATTTTGAGAAAGACCTTGGCCAAAAGGGGGAAATATTAAATAAAACAGAGTTTCTATATCTAAGAGATTTCAAAGTGAGTCAAGAGGTCATTCAGAGGTTACAAATATATGTCTCAGCCACAGTTAACAAAGCCTCATCTCAAGTACTCCTGAGGTCTGGGGACATCTGGACACCATAGGCAAACCATAGGACCTCAGAAAATCAACACCCCTCAGGGATCCTTATCTGGGAATATAAGAAAATCTATTTTCCCAATATAACATAGTTATACTTATTCATAATTCCCCTAACTATGATTCGTCTACTCCTTTTATCTGAACATATAATTTTCAATTTACCCATTAATTATATTTTTCAGAGACATGAAGTCTTTGTGTTTTTCATATGCCTGCTGAGCCCTGAAACTCAGCAAATATGAAGCCAACTCCTATTCTCTAGTTGTTTGGGCTTTTCCTAGACAACTAACAAAATGATGATTATAGACCAGCCTTACCCAAAAACCAAGGAATATCTTCAAATGAAAGCAAAATAATTTCAATCCATTGTCCCATAATATCTATATCCCATCTCAGCCTGAAACAGTCAGTGTTGACATCATCACAAATCCCTAAAGATTGATGTATGAACAAAAATGGGGGTATATTGTAACCACAGATCAAATTAGTATTTTTTTAAATTTTGTAGTTATCTTGTGTTAAATGAATATCTTGTAACATTGATAAAAAATAAACTTTTAAATTAAGAAATTGATTGGCCATTAATGTGAAGGTTTATTTCCATACTTTCAATACTCTTCCATGGGCCTATATGTTTGTTTTTGTGTCAGTACTACACTGTTATGTTTACTATAGCTTTTTATGAAGTTTTGAGATCTGGAAGTGTGAGTCCTCCAAATCTGTTTTTCATTTTCATGATGGTTTTAGCTATTTGGGGCTCCTTACCAAGCCATATGAATTCTTGATTTGATTATCTATTTCTGTAAAGAAAGCTGTTGGAATATTAAGTGGGATTCCATTGAATCTAACAATTGCATTTGGTAGATTTTACAGTTAATAAATATTTAGTCTTCCAATCCTGCACATGGACTATGCTTCCATTTATTCTATGTTCTTTTATTTCTTCTAGCAATATTTTTATAAATTTCCATGTAAAATTCCTTTACATACTTGGTTAAATTTTTCCTAGATACTAGACTCTATTGTTGGCTATTGAAAACATAATTTTCTTTATTTCCTTTTGAGATTTTTCATTACTATTGTATAGAAACACCACTGATTTCTGCCAGTTGATCATTTACCCTGCTACCTTGCTGAATTTTTTTATTAACTTTATTATTTTCTATTTAGGATTTATTGGGATTGTCCATATATTGTGTCATATCCTCTGCAAATAGCAAAATATTTGCTTCTTCTTTTCCTATATGGATGCATTTTATTTCTTTTTTCATGTTTAATTAGTCTGGCTAGAACCTTCAGTACAATGTTGAATAAAAGTTGTGGCAGAAGGTATGCTTGTCTTATACTTGAAATTAGGAGGAAAGCTTTCAGGCTTTCTCCACTGAGATAATGTTACCTTTGTGGTTTTTATATATGTTCTTTATGATGTTGAGAACATTTCTTTCTATTTTTGGTTTTCTGTATGTTATCATCAAGAATGATTGAAGAACTCCTATCATTGATTTACAGGCAGTGGCCACCAGAGGTTTTGAGGGATGGGAGAGGGAAGAATAGATGTAATATGGGAGCATTTTGGGGACATTCAATTTGTTCTGTATGATATTGCAATGATGGATACAGGCCATTATATATTTTGTCATAACTTACAAAATTGTGTGGCACTAAGTGTATACTCTAATATAAATTGTAGTTCATGGTTAGTAGCAATGCTTCAATATGGGTTCATCAATTGTAAGAAATGTACCACAGTAATGAAGGATGTTGTTTATGTGGGAAAGTGTGGGAGAGGAAGGGAATGGGGCATATGGGAATCCCTTATATTTTTACAAAAAATTTATGTTATCTAAATCTTCTTTAAAAATAAAAGTTATTATAATTTTTTTTTTAAATGGATGCTGGGAATCTGGGAGAAGATGGTTTCAGAGTAGGTCAGCCAGAGTGCATCACATGTATGAAATGGTGGGGAAAGGGAAGAAGATGACTGATAGAGTTGCCATGGGGTTCTGCAGACCAGGAGAGTGTAACATGCATCATCAATGAGAGATTGGGGACAGAGGGATGAAGAAGATGAAAGGAAGACTGTGAGTTATTCATTTTCATGGCTCAGAAGGGAGTCCATTCCCCAACCTTGAGGAAAACAGTACTTTTGCAACCCATGGCTTACTTTGGCCAACTGAGAAGGATATGGGTATATTCCTCCATTGGAAGAGGGAAGGTACAGCAGAGAGATAAATATGGTTTATCTTTTGTGATGTTAAGTGGCAGGACTGAATTTAAAGATGTGGGTTCAGAAAATCCTATCCATGGAACTTGAAAGACCCAATTGTGTGGAATGGTTTGCCAAAGATTGCTACCTGCAGGCGGCCAGAAAAGTGAAGGAAGAAAAGACTTGTCTTTCATCCCTAGTCCACCTCATTGAGGATCTGGTCTAGACACACTAGTGTGTACCTAGTGCTGTTTTCATAACTTAAACAGGGCAATCATAAAGTTTTAAGGAAAAAATTATCCCAAAATCAAAGAAGATTTGTGTAACAAAACCACTAGGCAAGAGAGAGGAATTGACCATCAGAGTAAATTCACTAACAAAATCAAATACCTAGAGATCAGTACAAAGTTAGAACCCATACTAATAAACAGGAAGAGATGGCCCATCCAAAGGAACAAATCAAGAATTTTAATTAGACTCAGGATTTTAGAAAATTAATGATGTTCACACAAATCTAAATCAATTCAAGGATTTAAAATAAAAGATGTCTAAAGAGATAAAGGATATTAAGAAGACACTGGGTAAGCATAAAAAACAATGTAAAGAAAGCCTGCAAAGAAAAGTAAAATTGCTTATAGGAATGAAAGACACAATAGATGACATTAAAAATACACTGGAGGCATATAACAGCAGATTTGAATTATTGGAGGACAGCATTAGTAACTTAAAAAACAGAAATTCTGAACTTGAAAAGACAAAGTAAAAGAAATAGTTAAGAATGGGAAAAATTGAACAAGTTCTCAGGGAATTGAATGATAACACAAAACACACAAACATGCCTGTAATTGGGATCCCTGGAGGGGAAGAGAATAGAAAAGGAGCAGCAAAAATATTTGAAGAAATAATACACCAAACATTCCCAATCCTTATGAAAGACATAAATATCAATATCAAGAAGAATAAAATACTTTAAACAGAATAAATCTGGATAGACATACACTGAGACACCTACTCTTCAAAATGACAAATGCCTGAGATAAAAAGAGGGTTCTTTAGTCACAAGAGGGAAAAGCAATATATCACAATAAAATTAGCCTCAGTGGGGCAATTGAACATTTTATATGAATTCCAAAAATAGATATTGGATTATGTTTGTAACGTGGTCTGTACTTAGGTGTAATTAAATTATGATTAGGGCTTTGAATGGGCCATGTCAGTAGGAGGTTGAGTTCCTGCCCCCTTGGTGGGCAGGGACTCACAGATTAAACTGCATGGCATAGCAGAGGAGTTAGTTGGAGTTTTGATGCTGGAGTTTGATGTGGAGCCTGGGGACATAGGGACAAAGAGAAGGAGGACCCAAGGAAGTTTTAAGCTGGAGTCTGGGAAGTAAGCACACAGAAGAGCAGAGCAGCTGAGCCCAGAGAGAATCAAGCCCCAGAGACACAAAGCCAGTTGCCTGCTAGTCTACAGCTGGCCTGTTGGAGAGAGCAGGGGGTAGCTGAGCCAAGGGAGAAATAAGACCCAGAAAGAGAGGAACCAAGGAAGCCTGAACTCTTGGCAGACATTGGCAGACATCTTGCTCCAACATATAGCAACAGACTTTGGAGAGGGATATAACTTATGCTTTATGGCCTGGTGACTGTAAGTTTCTTCCCCAAATAAATAAACTTTATAAAAGCCAAAAGATTTTTGGTATTTTGCATCAGGACCCCTTTGGCTGACTAATACAGAATTAATTTGGTACCAGGAGTAGGGTCATGCTTTTGCAATTACCATAATGCTGGAATGGTTTTATAAATAGGTATGGGGTATTTTTTGGAGGAATTGTGAGATGCTTGGTAGAAAAGACCTATGGTTCTTTGAAGATACTGTTGATAGGAATATGAATGCTAAAGAGACATTTTTTAATGCCTTAGAAGTAAATGATGAAACTATTATTGGAAACTGGAGGAAGGGTGATCCATATTTTCAAGTTGCAGAGAAGTTAACAAGATTAACTCCTGGTGTTTTATGGAAGGCAGAAATTTCAAAATGGCAAGCCTGGGCATTTAGCTGAAGAACTTTCCAAAGTATACTCAGAGAATGTGGCTTGGCTTCTCCTTGCAGTTTGTAGCAAAATGCTAGAGGAGAGAGATAAGCTGATGACTGAACTGTTGGACACAAAGAAAACAGAAACTGATTCTGGAAATTCCAAGCCTCTGTTAATCAATCTCCCAGATGATAGTGCTCCATTTGAGGACCTAACTAAAATTGAAACTTGTAAATCAGGAATGAAGATGCAGTTATCTCGGAAAGACTTGTGGAAAGCCTTATTGTCTGATGGCTTGGACTCCTGCTTCTTGCATGCTAAAGCAACAAGCTTTTTGAGAAAGTTGTATGAACAAACCACTGTCAGATTTGACTAAAAGAGACATGGAAAGGAGAGACTGAAGGAGAAACAGCTTTAAGAGGAAAACCATGGAAGCTGAGATCGGAATTAAGATATCACCTTGGTCCAACAGAGGAACCCCACCCATGTGTAGAGAGAAGGTGAGTTTGCCCCAACAATTTAAGAAGGTGAGTGTTCCCACCAGATGTACAGAGAGACTTTTGCTGCCCCTAGGTACAGAGATTAGGGTGGTTAAGGTCAATATCCCATGAGACCTCTCCCTCATGGATTAGGGAAGGCCAGGTGGTCAACTCATTTCTCTGAGAGGGTTGAGCCTGTCTGTCAAAGGTTAATGAGGATGTTGTCTTCACTTCACTGTACTAGGGATATTAGATTCTAACCCAAATATTGGGTAAATTGTGGCAATCACCCCAACTCTCTTAGAGGGTGAGGTCTGGAGCTTGGTCAACACTCAGATGTTTGATGATGGTGGAACCAAGAAAATGGCCATTGGGCAAGCCTGTGGAAAGGGTGGGTCCCTATAATGCCCCAAGGAAAAGAAACCCTCATCTTAAGAATGACTCTCAGACTTTGATATCTAATGACACATATCCTGCAGATTTACTGAACTGTAGAGAACCCATAGCTCAAGTTTCTCTAAGAGTTTCTTCTTGTGATAATGGAAATGTTTATCCTTTGTCTGTCCATTTGTGTACTGGAAGCCGATAATTGGTTTTGTAAGTTTCAGAGGTCCACAGCCAGAAAGGCCTTTGCCTCAAGACAAACTGAATTTCTTTAAACTGAATGAGATATGATTCTTGATTTAGCATTGTACTGATTTAAGGATTTAAAAAAATATATATATTGCCATGTCATTTTGGAATTCAGAGGGTGCAGTGTAAGACTAAATAAGACTAAGCCCTGATTTATCATCAAGAAACCATGGAAGGGAGAAGACAGCGACATGGTATATTTAAATACTGAAAGATAAAATTGTCAGCTAATGATACTTTACCTAGAAAAACTGTCCTTCAAAAATGAGGGCAAGTTAAAGTCTTCACAGACAAAAACTGAGAGAGCTTGTCATCAAGAGACTGGATCTACAGGAAATACTAATGGGTGTATTAGTACAGAAAAAAGAAGTAAAATTGAAGCTCTAAATGCACACTGGGAGGAACTAGAGAAAGAATAGCAAACTAATTCCAAAGCAAGCAGAAGGAAAGGAATAATAAAGATAAGAGCATAAATAAATGAAATTAGAAAAAATAGAGAGAATCAACATAACCAAATGTTGGTTCTTCATAAAGATCAACAAAATTGACAGTTAGCTAGACTAGCATAGAAAAAAGACAGAAGATGCAAATAATTAAAATAAGAAATCAGTGAGGGGACATTGCCACTGACCTTGCAGAATAAAGGAGATCTTAAAAGGATACTGGTAACATCTGTATGCCAACAAACCAGAAAATGTACACAAGACGGACAAATTCCTACACACAGTCAACCCACACTGACCCTAGAAGAAATAAAAGACTGCAACGAAACAATCACAAGTAAAGAAATTTTAAAAATCATCAAAACACTCCCAAACATGAAAAGTCCAGGACTAGATGGCTTCACATTTGAACTCAACCTATCATTCAAAGAAGATCTAATACCAAACTTGATCAAATTCTTCAAAAAAAAAAATTGAACAAGAATGAATGCTACCAAACTAATTCTATGAAGCCAATATCACCCTTATAGCAAAGATAAATAAAGATACTATGAAAAAAGACTATTACAGACTATACCGTCTAATAAATATAGATGCAAAGATTCTCAAAGAAACACTTGGTGAGCAAAGGCAAAATCATATTAGAAGAATTATACCCCATAGTCAAGTGGGTTTTATCCCAGTTATGCAAGCATGTTTCACTACTAAAAAAAATCAGTCAATATAATAAACCAGATTAATAAATTGAAGAAGCAAAATCACACGATTTTCTCATTTTATGTAGAAAAGCCATTTGACAAAATAGGACATCCTTTCTTGATGAAAACATTCCAAAATTTATGAATAGAAGGAAACTCTTTCAACATAATCAATTGCATATAAGAAAAACCCACAACTAACATTGAACTCAAGAGCAAAATAGTGAAATTTTTCAGGTTAAGGTTGGGAACAAGACAATGATGTACTTTGTTTCCACTTTTATTCAATATTTTGCTGGAAGCCTTGGAGCAATTAGGCAAGGAAAAAGAAATAAAATGCATCCAATAGTAAAGGAAGAATAGAAACTTTGGCTATTTGCTGATTAAATGATTGATAACCTAGAAAATCCAGAAGAAAAAAAAAGACAAAAAAACTACTAGAACTAAGAGGCAAATTCAGCAATATGGTGGGATACAAAATTTATATGCAAAAATCAGTAGTGTTCCTATACACTACTAATAAGCATCCCACAGAGAAATTCAGAATAAATTACAATTACAGTAGACACTAAAAGAATCAAATATTTAGGAATAAACTTACTGATGCACATGAAGGACCTGTATTCAGAAAACTACAAAACATTGCTAAAAACAAAAACAAAAACAAAAGAGAACTCAAATTGAAGGGCATACAATGTTCGTGGTTTGGAAGAATAAACATAATTAAGATGTAAATTCTAATGAAATTGATTTACAGATTCAGTACGATCCCAATAAATCTTCCAACAGACTTTTGTTTTTTTGCAGGAATGGAAAAACTAATTATCAAATTTATTTGGAAGGGTAAGTGTCCCCAAATACCTAAAATTGTCTTTAAAAAGAAGAATAAATTTGGAGGTATCACAATCTGACTTTAAGCATATAACTTAACTACAATTGCTAAAAAAAAAAAGAAAACCATCATGTTACTGGCATGCAGATTAATGAATTGAGCAATGGAATCAAATTCAAATTTCAGAAATAGACCCTCTTATCTATAGCCAAATGTTTTTTGACAAGGCTGCCAAATCCATCCAGCTGGGTAAAGACAGTCTATTAAAAAAAACTGGTGCTGAAAAAACTAGTATCCATAACTAAAAGAAAGAAAGAGGACCACTGTCTATAACTTATACCATAATTAACTCAAAATGTATCAAAGAACTAATATAAATGCTACAACTATTAAAAACAAAGGAGAAAATAAGGTAAACATTTTCAAGATCTAGTGGTAAGTGTTGGTTTCTTAAACCTTATACTAAAAGCATGAACAGTGAAAGAAAACCTGGGTGAATGGGACTTCCTCAAAATTAAACACTTCTGTGCTTCAAATGACTTATAAAGAATGTGAAAAGGCAGCCTACTTAACAGGAGAAATTTTTCAGAAGCCACGTATTGGATAAGGGTTTGATTTCCATGTTACATAAAGAGATCGCAAAACCCAATTTTTAAAAAAAATTGACAAAAGTCCTGAATAAGCCTTTTTCTAAAGAGGAAATACAAATGGCCAAAAAGCACATAAAAAGTTGTTCAAAATCCCTAGCTATTAGGGATTTACAGATAAAAATTATGAGATATCATTTCATGGGTAACAGAATGACCATTTGAAAGATCAGAAAACTACATGTGCTGGAGAGGACACAGAGAGATAAGGACACTCCTTCACTGGGGTTGGGAATGTAAATGCTGTAACCTTTGCTGAAGAAAGTTTGGTGGTACCCCCAAAAGCTAAAAATAGAATAACCATATGAACTGGCAATCTTCTTGAATATATTCAGAACTGAATGAAAATATGTGAACAGACATTTGCACACTGCTGTTCATAGCAGCATTATTCCCAATTGCTAAAAGATGGAAACAACCCAAGTGCCTATCAACCAATGAATAGAGAAACAAAATTTGGTATATACATGAAATCGAAGAAGAAATCAACTTTGGATGACTATGGTAACATGGTGAACCTTGATGACATTATTTTGAGTGAAATTAGCCAGACACAAAAGGATAAATATATGGTTTCACTAATGTGAATAAATGCAATGAGTAAGCTCTAGAAATTAAAACATAGAAATTAAATAGGTAGATTTGATCATAACAGATTATAAGAAGTATAACTAACACTGTTGATTTAATTATTGTGGCAGAAAGGTATAGTCTAGGGAGGTTAATGTCACTTGAAAGACAGATAGAGGACAATCCAGATAATGTATAACTGATTTCAGTCATGAATGAGGATTGTGATTAATAGTACAAATACAAGAACGTTCCTTTTTCATGGGGAGTTAAAAATGGTGATACTTTGGAAGAATATTTTAACTAATAGACTATAATTAGATATTCTAATATTTAAACTGCAAACACAAACAACATAATATATCAATGCTAAAGATCAACAATAGGTGGTCATATGGGGGTACAGAATTCTTCCTTTTGGAGTAATGAAAATGTTCTGAAATGGACTGAGGTGATGACAACAGTCTGTGATGAAACTGAGTGCCCCTGACAGTTCACTTTGGATGAATTATGCAAGGCAGGCGACAGTATAGCACAGTGAACCCCATAATGGATGATAGACTGTGGTTAACAGTACAAATATGAGGACAGTCATATAATTATAGCAACTATATGGTGTTAATATTAGTATGGTTTGTAGGAAAAATACACAAAATACCAGCTATGGACTATGAATATCAGCAATACTATGACAATGTTCTTTCATCATTTGTAGGAAATGTGTCACAACAAGGGAATTCATTGTTGGTGGGACAATGAATTGGAATCCTAAATGGTATGCATGATTGCTTTGTAAACTCACAACTTCTCTAATAAAAGCATTTGGCTGGATTTTGCCAAATGCTTTTACTGCACTGATTGAGATAATCATGTGATTTTTCTTTCTTTTGTTTTATTAATGTGGTGTATTACATTAATTGCTTTTCTTATGATAACAACCCATGCGTTCCATGGGAAAAAACCATTTGGTCATGATGCAGAATTCTTTTAATGTGATGTTAGATTCATTTTGTTGGTGATTTTTGAAGACTTTTCTTTCTGAATTATTAAGGAATATAGGTTTGCAATTTTCTTTTCATACAAATCTTATTCTGGCTTTGGCATTATGTGATGCTGGTCTCATGGAATGTATTATAAGGTGATCCTTTGTTCAATTTATTAGAGGAATTTGATGAGTATTCTTTTAATGATGGTTAGAAGTCATTGTGTCCTGTGCTTTTCTTCCTTAGAAATTTTAATTATTTAGTCTAATTTCTTCTTATTGGTTTGATAAGAACTATTTTTTCCTGAGTCCAGGTGGGTAGTTTGTGGGTGTGTATCTTGGAATTTGACAATTTCATCTGGATTATTTAATGTGTTGGCATAAAGATGTTCATAGTACCAGTATTAGTCAGCCAAAGGTGTGCTGATGCAAAGTACCAGAACTCTGTTGGCTTTTATAAAGGGTATTTATTTGGGGTAGAAGATTACAGTTACCAGGCCCTAAAAAGTCCAACTCAAGGTACCATAAGAGGTACATTCTCACCCAAAGTCTGTTGCCACATGTTGGTGCAAGATGTCAGGCAATGTCTGCAAGGGTTCAACCTTTCTCCTTTCTCTTAAGGCTCCATCATCCCAGCTTCTTCTGATCTCAGCTGTAGGCTGGCATAAGGCTCATCTCTCTTCCTGGGTATCTGCTTCTCTGTGTTTACTTCCATGTGAGAGTCTGTTTTATCTCCACCAAGCAGGTGGGAACTCAAACTGAGTCACCCTAATGATGTGGTCAAATAAAAGCTCTAATCTTGATTTAATAAAGTAAAAGTCAAACCTGTGAATCTATTGCAATCTAATACACTCAGAGGAACAGACCAGTTTACAGGCATAATCCAATACCTATTTTTGGAATTCATCAACAATACCAAACCCCCACACTCCACCCTATGAATTCCAAAAAGACATTGAAATATTTTTTAAAATCTTTAAATCAGTAACAATGCCAAGTACAAAATCATATTACAATCAGTTTAAAGAAATACAGTTTGTCTTGAGGCAAAGTGCTGTGTGACTGTAGACCTCTGAAACTTACAAAACCATTTATTTGCTTCCAATATATGAAGAGACACACAAGGGGTAAACATTTGCATTACCATAAAGAGAAAGTGGGAGGGAAACATGTGTCATGTGTCCCCTACAATTCCATAAACTTGCAGGGCATATTTCAATGTCTGAGAGTCATTCTTAAGTTGATGTTTCCTTCTCCCTGGGGCCTCATGGGGACCCACTCTTTCCACAGGCTTGCCCAATGGCCATTTTCTTGGTTCTACCCTCATCAAACATCTGGATGGTGAGCTAGCTCCAGATCTCACCCTCTAAGGTCATTGGGGTGATGCCCACATTTCACCTGAACCTTGGGTGTAGAGTTTCAGGCCCCTTAGTTAAGTGAGATGAAAGCAACATTCTCCCTAATCTCTGACCCACATGCCCAACCTTTTCAGAGCAATGAATTGACAACCTGGCCTTCCCTAATCTGTGGGGGGAAGGCCCATGCCTGTCAGACCTATGGGGTGTCAAACTTACTCTCCCCAACCCTTCGGCAATGTGCTGTACCTTCTCTGTAACCTGGGGTGGCAAAAACTCTCCCCAAATATCAGTCAGGAGCATCCACCCTCTTGAACTACCAGGACAAATTCACCATATCTGTACATGGATGGCGTTCCTCTTTTGGCCCATGGAGATATCTTAATTCCAGATCTCAGTTTCCATGGTTTTCCTCTTAAAGCTGTTTCTCCTTCCATCTCTCCCTTCCATTTGCCTTTTAGTACAGGCTGACAGTGTTTTGTTCATAAATTTCTCACAAAAAGCTTGTTGGTTTAGCATGCAGGAAGCAGAGGTCCAAGCTATCAGATAGTAAGACTTTCCACAAGTGTTTCCTAGATAACTGCATTTTTAATCCTGATTTACAATATCCAAGTTTAGTTAAGTCCTCAAATGGGGCACTATTGTCTGTGAGCTTGATTTCCAGAGGCTTGGAATTTCCAGAATCAGTTTCCAGTTTCTTTGTGTCCAACATTTCAGTTCTCAGCTTATTACTTTCATCCAGCATTTTCTTATAACCTGCAAGGAGAAGCCAAGCTGCATTCTCCAAATTTACTTTGGAAAGTTCTCCAGCTAAATGCCCAGGCTTTCCATTTTCAAATTCTGCTTTACATAAAACATCAGGAGTCAATCTTGCCAAGTTCTCTACAAGTTTAAAACATGGATTGCCTTTCCTCCAGTTTCCAATAGTAGTTTCATCATTTACTTCTAAGACATCATAAAAAGTCTTTCTAGCATCCTTATTCCTACCAAGGATCTCTTCAAAGCACTCTAGGCCTTTTCTATGAAACATCTCAAAATTATTTTCTTCTAAGGTCTTATTAAAAATAACTTTAGCCTTTATATTACTGCCAACAGGCTCTCCAAAGCAATCTAGGCCTTTTCCATCAAACATCTCAGAATTCCTCCAAAAAAAAAAAAACCCCTTATCCAT
>JAQZBX010058056.1:0-17819 GCA_029593785.1 Cabassous unicinctus
TTATTTGAAATTTTCAATTAATAAAATCAGTTTAATGATTTAGATTCTATACTATGGAATATTAAATTTTAAATTTTGATTCTATAATTCTTAAAATATTTTTATTTCAGATGATACTTGAATTATATAAATTGATTTTTAATTAAAATTAACTGATACTGGATTGAATTAATCTTGAATCAGTACCCTTATTTTAACTACCTTTTCTCTTACATATATCAGTATTGCAATGGTGGAGACCTGGCAGATTATTTGCAAGGTAATTTTTGTGTGTGTGTCAATGTTCAATAAAGATAGTAATATAGTCTGTTGAATCCTGAGTTACCTCTGACATAAAGCTGCCTCCTTATTTCCTGTACTTGCATAGACACATTCAATAAGTGTTTGTTTATTTGTTCAACTTGTGGTCACTTTGCTGACCAGCTGTTGTTTGTTGTGGTTTTGTTCCTAAGCTTTACTTGTGTATAAGTACTTACCTCTTCCCAGGAGAGGACACCAAATGGAATTTCTCTCCATCAAAATACTCCTGGGTTGCCATCATTGAACTTTTAATCTCTTTCTTTTCTATCAGAATAAAAAATCATAATGGAAGAATATATCCAATAATGTGTTTATCAATGTGAAAGTTTCATGTCAATTTCAAGGAAAAAAGCTTTTAAGGAATTAAGAGTAACATTGAAATTATTTCTTGGTACTGAGGTAAGATTTTAGTACTAGATGGTACTTGAAATTCTATACCCAAAATGTATACATGTAGAATACAAAGCATTCAGATCAAGTTATGTCCTTCCACTGTATATAAGATAGAAAAACCTCATGTAAAACACGAATATGGGTGATATTGCATATATGACTGTTTTTACAAAATATAAATATAAATATGCTAGAGAGAAGGAAAAAGAATAGCAGCTGTGTACAGCCGAGGGAGATTTAGAGGTCATGAGTTTTGTTTGTTTTTTGTTTATTATTATTATTATTATTGGAATAATGAAAGTGCTCTGAGAATATTTGAAGTGATGAATGCACTAATATGTGATTACACCGAATACCATTGGTTGTACACTTTGGATGGTTTTATGCTTTATTAATATGTATCAATAAAACTGATATTTTTTTTTAAAAATTACATCCCTCCAAAGTATTTTTTAAATGATGTAGTGAGGCCATCATCTACTTGTTCACCCCTTAAAGACACAAGGGAAGTATGCAGAAACATAGCAGAAGATTAATAGACTATAAGTAGATCATGCCAATTGATGGTAAAATTCCTAAGATCTCAATAGATGCATATACAAAGGGTGTGGATCATTTACAAAAGAGAAACAACATATTAAAAATGTTCAACTTTACCAGGTAATCAGGGAGTGCAATTAAAAATGAGATACTTAAAAATTATTAAAATATACAATATTGCAGACATTCAAAAGCTGTATTATATAAAGAACACTGGTATACACCTACCAAAAAAAAAAAAAAAGACATAAATATAGTTGAAGCTCCCTGTAAGCTTCTTTGTAGTCCAGTTCCTGTCATTCACCCTTAGAGACAACCATTATCCTGAATTTGGTGGTTGATTCCTATGTGTGTTTTTATATTTTATCCAACTGAGATTTTTCTTAATCTGTCAATTGGTTAAAAAAAATTAAATGTCATTTAATAATAGATAGGATGCAATGAGACAGGCACTTTTGCTCACTGCTGGTGGAAAGGAATTTGGCAATATGTAATAGGAATTTTAATGTTCATGTTCCATTTTTAGCAATCTGTTCTAAACAAGTAATCCTCAATATAGACAAACATTAAGGTACCAAGATGCTGCTGGAAGTGTGGTTGGTATTAATGTCAGAGTAGGCCAGGATGGAAATGGTTTACTAAAATGATAGAACAGAATGCAATCATTAAACATTTTGCAAATTTAAATAGTTTTGTAGTAAGTTGGGAAAATACTTGTCATATTAAGGGGAAAAAGCATGATGCAAAATTGCAAATACACTTTTTTTCACCTATATTAAAGTATGTATGTTAGAAGGAAATATCTAGAACTGACCATTTTGAATATTTTGGTATGTGTATTAGGAGTTATTTTTAAAAATCTTTATAGTCTGTATTTTCTATAATATGCAGGTATAATAAGGAAAAACAATTTATAAGACAATAGAGCACCCCCTTCATACATCCAAAAACTCAAGAGGAGTTGGGCAAAGAGAAAGGGAGTTCCTCACGTCATCTTGGTCTATCTTCTTCCCCAGCATCCTGCTTCTGCATTCATGAGACTGCTTGTCAGTCTCTGAATCTTTAGTTCCTTGAAGTTCTTGGTGTTTCAGATGAAAGCATCTTTCCAACAGGGTCAGATGAAGTGGTACCTTATCAGTTTAAAGCCCTCATTAGCAGAGCAGCTTCCTTCATTAACAGAAGTACTAGTCCTTACGGGAATACCTTATGGTTTGAAAACACTTCTGGAGACATAGAAAATAAATTTTGGTCCTCAAGGAATTGTCTAGAGCTGCATTGTCCTATACAATAGCCACTAACCACATGTGGCTATTAAGCCGTTGAAATGTGGAGAGTCCAAATTGAGATGTGTTCTAAGTGTAAAATACACACTGGATTCTGAGTACGTTGTAGGATGAAAAGAATGATAATATCTCAAGTTTTTTATACTGATTACAGATTGATATGATATTTTGGAAATATTGGGTAAAATGTCATTAAAGTAGATTTCACCTGTTTTTTAATTTGTTAGTGTGTCTACTAACAAATTTAAAGTTTCAGATGTAGCTCTTATATTTCTCTTAGAGAGCTCTGATCTAGAAGGTCTGTCTAATGCCAGTTTTTATATCGCAACATGATTATTTAGTTCTTTTACTTGTTCTGATAAATAAAACGTCTTTCACGTTTCCAAAAGATAGAAAACAAACTCTATTCATTGCAAGTTTAAAATAAATTCTAAATTAGTGAGTTGTGCTTAATTCTAGAAGAGTACTCTAAGTCCGTGGCAGCCAGCTCCGAGCTTACTCTGTTAACTTGCTCAAAAATACATTCATTCCGAAGAGGGTTTTTTTTTAATTTCATTCCAAAGAGTTTTGATGTCAGCAGTGCTTTCAGAAGTATTAAGTTCTTAACAGGAGAGTTTCAGTTTCTGGGATTGTGAGAAGTACATATCCCACTATATTTGATATTCATGGAAATATGTGAACTTTTACTACCATTTGTGTCCAGAAACAGCTTAAATAAGATAATTGTTTTTTCCTTATTAAAACAATAAGGAAATTATTAATAATTATTAATCATAATATTATTAATCTGAATCAAAGAAATTTTAAATATTTTAAATATTTTCAATAGTCTGTCTTGGGGCAGTGAAACAGATTATATAAGTGGCTGCAATCATTTAAAGTAGCAAAATTGTTCTGAGTCCTGGGATAAAAATAAAAATGAATGAAATGGGAAAAATACAGTAATTCTTGTAATATAGTTTAAAACATTACAAAAATAAAGCTCTAGTCATCGAATATGCAATAATCTATTGTTATGAGCAAGAAAGTAGATCTGGAAGAATATACTCCAGATTTTTAAGAGTTTATCTCCAAGGGATGGAATTATGGAAGATTTCACTTTTCTGTAATTTTAGTGTAGTTTGAATTTTTCTTTTCACTGAGCATCAGGAAAAAAACAACAACCAAAGAATAATAATTTAAAAAAGCATCGGTTAAGAACAGCCTTCAGAAAAAAAGGTTATTTAATAATTTTTAAACTATGGGGATTTATCCCTTTGTGGAGGGGATTTATTTTATTTGAAGATGTTAAGGACATAAAATGCCACTTAACATATCATTTAAATTATTTTAAAGCCATAATATTTAATTTGTTCCATGGGTTGATGTTATTTTTATCTTTCTTAATTGTATATGGAAAGGTTATATAGAGATATGCTAAGAGTTGTATGGGCAGAAGTATGTTCACAAAGGATTCAATTAAGTTCATGGATATTAAATGCCTAATGTAGATTCAAGGAATTTATACTTGTGACTTTTAGATCCATTATAATAAAAAGTTTATATCTGCATACTTACTACATTTGAGTACTTCTTATGTGCCAGGCTTTTTTCTAAATTCTTCATTATTAGATGTGTTACCTGGTTTAATTGTCACAACAACCCCATGCGGCTGGTCTGTCATCCACGTTTCATAGATGACGAACTAGGCACAGAGGGATCATTTTCCAGGGTCCTACCATAAGTGGAGGAGCTGAGATTTGACAGAGACAGCCTGACTGCAGATCCAGCTGTTAACCGTTACACGCTCCAGCACACATACACAAATACTGTATTATTTACTGAGTAAGGACTTCCTTCAAATAATAGGTAATAAAAACAGGTTCAAACATTTCTTCTTAAAGATGTCTTTAGTTATGACAGGTAATAATGCAGGGGAATGGGGGGTGTGGCAGCAGAGATCAAAGCAAGGCATGACTTGGGAACCCAGACATTTGGCCGGAACTTCCACCACCAGACAAGTGGCAGTAGCGTCCAAGTCTCTGGTCAAGGATTTGACGCATTTTGAATTTGTACTCACGTAATGTAATTAAATACGGACGTTTATCCAGATACTTGACTAATAGGAAGGGAACTTTTTTTTTGGCTTGTAAAGGAGACTCATATTTGTTAGGTGCCTTGTTGTGTTCAAGGTAATGTGGGCACCTTCAGCTGTAAAAACAGAGGAAGGGAAAACACCAGAGAAAACAAAAGATGGAAACGTATATCAGCTCTCTTTATAACAGACTGAGATTTTTGAGAAACCTGATCTCTCTTCAGAGATATAAATTATTAAAGTAAAAAAATATGTGAATCCCAGTTCCTTACTCCTTTTGTGCTCTCCTTCACGACTCAGTTCGGTTGAGGGAACATGCAGATGGTATTTGATTTTGGGTCCTTAAATATTTATGGGATTCTTTTCCTACCAGCTAAGGGGACTCTCAGTGAAGATACCATCAGAGTGTTTCTGCATCAGATTGCAGCTGCCATGAGAACCCTGCACAGCAAAGGGATAATCCACAGGGACCTGAAACCACAGAACATCTTGTTATCTTATGCCAATCGCAGGAAGTCCAGTGTCAGTTGTATTCGCATCAAAATAGGTAAATGGCCACGCATTGTTTTCTACCAAGTACATTTTTGAGGCTCTGCATTTTTAGATAATTTTAATTCAGTTTTGTATGAGTGATGGAGTTTATTGGTGCAATTTTGAAAATTTTTTGGAGTTTGGTGAACTTTTGGCATCATTAATGTTAAATCTCAGACTGGGCCACAGGGCCCATGCCAGGAGCTCTAAGTATGCATCTTAGCAGCAGATCCTGCTTCTCTTCCCTGGAGAGAAGCTTGATGTCTTATGGTTGCCAGCAGCAAGTTATAACCATGATTCTTTTTTGATAGCTTATGGGATTTTAGCGTAAGAAGGGATCTAAGAAATCATCTAGTTTAGTCTTATTTGGCAGTTTTTTTTAGCACTCTTGTATCTTAAAATTATTTGAAGCAGTTAGTAATGCTAGAATTTTTAAGCATTTCTATTGGTGTTTTAAGAAGCTTCTGATATTAAACGGTACATTTCTAGTATTTGGAGAAAGAAAAAAAGCAGTTCAACTTCTTTAGATGGTGTTGATATTTAATGCAAGTATATTAATGAATTATTATAATCAGCATTTTCTCTTGCAATGCTTGGTGCTCCTTAGTCATAAAACTGACAGAGCAGTGAATTGTACACTTGATGATTGCTAGTATTTCTTAGCTTTGAAATCGAGGTAGCTAGTTTTTTCTTTGGTGTATATCTTATTTAATAAGGTGTTTATTTTTTGCACTTCTTTCGTGCACTCTTGTGTGTTGAAAATCATATGGTTGATGTTTGTTAAGTTTGGACAAATGTATCATTTGTTTTCCTACTTTTTATTTTGTTAAAAAGCGGATTTTGGTTTTGCTCGTTACCTACATAGTAACATGATGGCTTCAACTCTGTGTGGATCTCCAATGTACATGGTGAGTGACTGTTTGCATCTTTGTGTGTTTATTGCACACTCCATAAGCATTGCAATTTAAGAATAATGCTTGTTTCCACGGAAGATGTGATTTTTATATATAGTCTGAATTATTTATATTACTAAAATGTTAATTATTTTACCAATAGTACTATATTACAGATATCTTTTTTTGCTTTGTATATATATATTTTTATTAGAGAAGGTTTGAACTTACAAAACTATCATGCATAACATGTAGAATTTCCATTCCTCACTCTACCAACACCTTGCTTTGTTGTGGAACATCTGTTACAGATTATAAAAGAACATCATCAAGATACTACTACTAACTATGATTTGGAGCTTACATTTGGTATATTTTTTCCATACATCCCCCTATTTACTCACACCATGTATTAATATTATACATTTGTTATAGTTTGTGAGCGAACACTCATATTTGTACTGTTAACCACAGCCCATCTTCTACCACATGTTTGGCTGTTCTACAGTCCCATGCCTTATACAGTCTATCCAAAGTGGACACTTAGCTCTCATCACAGAGATAATATGGATATCTTTTATTTTGGCATAGTGAACTGTAAAAGTAAGTCATTCTTGCCCACTGATTTTTAACATGATTAGTTGTTAGGATAAAATCCCCTATTAGATTAATTTGCAAATAAAAATGAATAAAGTATAGTCATGCTATACTTAATGTGTAATATTAGGAATACTTTAAAAAACTTTTTGGGGTACCTTTTCAGGTTACAAGGCATCCTCTTTTGCATGTCTCTTAACAAGAGCCCTAGATTGTAGAGGTTGGTTCCGTCAGTGTCGCAAAGTTGAGAACTCTTAGCTTTCCTCCTTACCCTCTCTTATAGATATTATCATGTCTGATAGGGCTAAGCTATACAATTTCTGAACTAAGTGAAGTATTAAGCCTGAAAATCCCTTAATTCTGGAGATTCAGAGTTCTGCCAAGTAAATAAATATACCTATTTTAATTCTAAGATTAAAATGGGTTTATGCTCAATTGGCATTCTTATCATCTGAAATCAGTTAACTTTGAGATCAAAGAAAGAAGTAATCAAAATTCAAATTGTTTAATCATAATTTTACTGCTTATATTTAGTAAATTTTATAATTTGATATAATTTCAAAAATTACTTTGCCCTTCCTGAATATGAAATTAGCTTATCTTTGAGGATAGGGAGAGTGTTTGAGTTGATTATTAAAGAAAACTGATGTTTGTTTTGTAAGTTCACGATGTTTACTGAACACTTGTAGTTTGTGTATGTTCATGTATGAATGATATACTTCAATAAATTGTTTAAAAAAATAAAGTTGAGGGAAGCAGATGTGGCTCAAGCAGTTGGGCACCTGCCTACCACATGGGAGGTCCCAGTTCCATTCCGGTGCCCCCTAAAGAAGATGAGCAAGCCAGCGAGCTGATGCGATGGGCTGGCACAGCAAACTTACACAATAAGATGACGCAGTGAGATGATGCAACGAGGAGACACAATGAGAAAACACAATGAGATACAGCAAGCAGGGAGCGGAGGTGGCTCAAGTGATTGGGCGCCTCCCTCCCACATGGGAGGTCCTGGGTACCGTTCCCTGTGCCTCCTAAAAAAAAGAAGACAAGCAGACACAGAGCGCACACAACACAGACAGACACAGAGAGCAGACAGCAAGTGCAAACAATGATGGGGGGGACAAAATAAATAAATAAAATCTTTTTTAAAAAAAAGGAAGTTGACTCAGTAAAACGTTTACTAGGGACAATAAATAAAAATGTTATACTTGGACAATAAATTTCACTACCTTTAAGTATATTGGACATTCCTATTTAATGTCTGTTCTGGTTAATGGTATATTTAAAAAGCAGCATCTGATGAGAGGTGGGAAAATATCTGTAATAAAGAAGCGTTTGTTTTTCAGACAATTTTTAATGTATTTTAAAAGTTTATATTTTGCCATATTTGCCTTGATTTTTTTTTAAAGAAAGAAACAAAGTTCAGAAACCACTGATGTCCCTTCTGCCCCTCACTCTGGTCTCATTTTCCACTCCCACTCTCATTCCCCAGAAGTAGCCTTTATCCTGTAATTGGTGTGTGTTTTTCTTTATTATTGTTTTAATACCTGTATAATAACATATAGAAGTGTTTGTTTAAAACTTTTATAGTGTATATATCTTTCTGTACCTTCTTTTCACACAACGTTGTTTTTGAGGTTTACCAGTAAATCTCAATATAATAATATAGTTCTAATTTATTGTGATAGCATTTGGTTAATGAAATATCAGAGTGTGTTTTTAGGTTCTTACTTTAGTAGTTTTGTTAGGCGTGTGACATTTACTAGTTAATATATGCATATTAATTACATAAGTAACATAATGCATGTCTCTTGAATTTTTCTATACCCAGGCTCCTGAAGTTATAATGTCTCAACATTATGATGCTAAAGCAGACTTATGGAGCATAGGAACAGTGATCTATCAGTGCCTAGTTGGAAAACCACCTTTTCAGGTACCTGCCTTTTTTCTTATGTATTCAGTTTTGGGTTCTTGCCACTTTTCAGTTTATGAAAAGGGAATATTTTGGAAGCATTCCCCTTTGGTTCCTTTGTGACTTTATTTGATTTTGTTACAGGCAAAAACTGCTCTAGTGAGCCAGAACATCTTTTGCTTTTCCCTTTTTATCTGCCTTCCCTTTGTAGTTGGACTTGGCTTGAAGCCTGTTATGTGTTTTCCAGGCTAAAGGAACTAGCCATGGTCAGGGCCAACAACCTGGTGGGAACTGGGTGTCCCGTCAGATATTGAATAGTGACATCAATGCTTCCTGCTTAGCCTGGTTTTGGGGTCCTGGTACCCAAGTGCAGGCTAGTTCTGGTTCTGGGGAGATCACTGGAAACTGTATCTCCAGCTCTCTGTTCCTGGAGAGTGCTGAGTGAGAGGGAGTTAATTGCTAAGCCTTTATGGAAAATGATTTGGGGCCTTTATTCTACTTCTCTTCTCCCCTAATATCCTGTCCAAAAGTGGCCCTCTATTGCATGAGTGAATATCCTTGTTCTTAGGAAATATACATGGAAATATTGAGTGGTAAAGGAGCATGACATATGCAACCTATTCTCAAAGTTTAGAAAATAGATATGACAAATATGACACAAAGTTAAGAATTGGTAAATCTGGGTATCTGGATAGGGAGGGGATATATTGGAGTTCTATGTATTACTTTTTTAAAATTATTTTTTTGCAATTGTCCTGTAAGTCTGAAATTGTTTCAGAACAAAAAGTTTAAAAAATAATGGCCTTCTAGAATATCATCATGATGTTTTCTCCTTAATTCATGTTGTCCATGTTATAATTTCTTAAGTTTCAAACAGCTCTTTTGAATCTGAGAACTAGAACAAAGTGGAACTATTTACCCATGATGTTATGGAAAAAGCAGTGACACAGCCAGGTTAAACTTCTAAGTTTCACAGTCTAATTTGTACGTGATAGTAGCTTCATTAATTCAGCATCTCTTAATATAAGGGTGCTATCGTGGCTATTGGGAGACTGAAAAGTAGTGGTGTATTTATTCCTCTTCCTTGGGTTTACACAATAAAAATGCACCTGATCAAGTAGGCCTTCGGAATAGTGATTCTTAATCCTTTCTAAGTTTCAGGCTTCTGTAAGTGTCTGACCTCAGAAAAGGTACATTGTGCTCAGATATGCAGAATTTATACACAATTTGAGGTTTATAAGTTCTAATGCCCCATTTCGGCTCCCTCAGCAATCTGTGGCTTTCAAGCTCAGGATCAATGTTCTATATTGAGAATATAAGCATTGAGTATATGATTTAGAATTTTTGCCCCTATTGCTTAGGAATTTAAACCTTTTTTTTTTTTTAAACAGGCCAATAGTCCTCAAGACCTAAGGATGTTTTATGAAAAAAACAGGAGCTTAATGCCTAGGTATGTATTTTGATCACACTGGGTTTTACTGTTTGTTAATAGAAAATTATTTATTTGAACTCTATGTGTTTTGTGTATTTCTTTTGTTGAATCTTTTTTCCAACTGACATTTGTTATAACAGGAAGTTAGAAAGTTATTCCAGCTTTGCGGCCCCTATGTAGTGTGCTCTACTCTTTTCGTTCCTTTTTAAAATATAAAGTTATTATTCCCTCAGGCCACCACTGGACAGATAAGGCCACCCATGCATGCTCCCAGTGTAAGCATAGGGGTTACATTTTATCAGGATGGGGCTCCCAAAAATCGAGGTGGCCCTTTTTTAATAGAGAACTTTATAGTAACTATTAGTGCAAGTCTGAAATTGTATATAAAACTTAAGATTGTGTGTGGGCTGTGCTTTATTTCTGCAGATATATTCTAACTAACAATAATAAGCACAATACAAGAATCTTCACAAATTGAAGCTATTTCTCAAAAGCAATTGTTTAGTTTTTTGGTTTTTTTTTTTCCTTTAAGGTATAAGACTATATGGTGACCTTCTTGGTATAAAATGTAGTATTTGTGAAACTGCGTATACATTTTTATTTACCATAATGATGGCAAAAGTCGTGTATTTGCTACATACTAAATACTTAGGTTGTTTATTTTTTTTTCCTTTTCTCCAGTATTCCCAGAGAAACATCACCTTACTTGGCTAATCTCCTTTTGGGTTTGCTTCAGAGAAACCAAAAAGATAGAATGGACTTTGGTAAGTAATATTTTCAAGTTTTGTTTTCTTTCTAACTTTATTTATTTATTTATTTATTTATTTAGAGGAACCAGGGGCTGAACCTGGGACCTCCCATGTAGGAGGCAGGCGCTCAACTGCTTGAGCCACATCCACACCCCATCCTAACTTTATTTTTATGTATTTTGAAAAAAAATTTTTAAAAGACACTATAAAAATAAGAAAATTAGATCAATTTCATTTTTCTTTCTATCTCTTTGTGTTTTTTCTTTCTTATTTAAAAAAAAATTTTATTGAGCGCCTACTTATGCACCAGGTATCAAGACACAGTGATAACATCCCTGCCCTCATGTAGTCTATATTCTAGTGGGAGCGAGAGACAATAAAGAAATTATAACCTATAATTATATAGTGATAAGTTATGTGGAGAAAAATAAAAAGGAAAGGGGAACGGATGTAGCTCAAGTGGTTGAGTACCTGCTTCCCATGTACGAGGTCCTGGGTTCAATCCCTGGTACCTCCAAAAATAAATATATAAATAAATAAATAGGGAAGAGAAATAGGAGTGGATGGGGTGGGGATTGAAATTTTAAATAAGATGGTCAGGGAAGAACTCACTGAGAAAGTAACATTGGAACACAGACTTGATTGACAGACATGAGAGAGTGAGCTTTATGGATATCTGTGGGAAGAGCTTGTCAGGCAGAGCAGATAGCCAGGACAAAGGCCCAGAGTTGGGAGCCTGCCTCACCAGCTTGAGGAATAGTTGGAAGGCAACTTAAGGCCTCGGGCTTTTGATCACAGTGAGGTGGGGAGCCGCCAATAGAGGATTTTGAACCACGACTAATATGATGTGATTAATGTTTTTTGCTGTGTTGAGAATAGACTGTAGCAGGGGCAAGGGCAGAAGCTGAGAGACTAATTAGGAGACTGTAAGTCACCCATTTGAGAGATGAACGTAGCTCAGACGGGAAGAGAGCAGTGGAGGTGGTGAGAAGTTATTGGGTTCTGGATCTTTTCGGAGGTAGAAGCAACTGCATTTACTGATGGATTGAATGGGAGAAGTGAGGGATAGAGAAGACTCAGGAATGACTCCAAGGTCTTTGGCCTGAGCAGCTGAAAGATGGAGTTGTCAGTTACAGAGATGGAGAAGATAGTGAGGATAGAGCAGGCTCTGGGGCCTAAACGAGGAGTTTAGGTTGGACTTGTTAAATTTAAGATATCCACTATACCATCTAAGTGCAGATGTCAGAAAGGCACTTGGAGTTCATGGGAGAGGTTGGAATATATTTGGAAATTGTCAGCCTGAGGATGATGATATTAAATTTTTTATTAGATTATTTTTTAGTGTACCATTTCATTTCCTTTATTGACTTTTTAAATACTATTTTTAAGTTATTTTCATAGTGGTTGTTCTAAGGTTTACAATATATATCTTATCACAATCTACTTCAGATATATACTAATTGAATTCCAGTAAAATGTAGAGACTTTATTCTATTATGGCCTCATTCCCTCCTCCTGCCTTTGTGCTGCTATTGTCACATATATTATGTCTGTATATGTTACAAATAATAACCAACAATACAGTGTTCTGACTACTGCTTTATACAATTTCCTGCCTTCTGAAGGAGTTAGGAGAAGAAAGGAAAAAAGATATTTATAGTGTCTTATATTAACCTATATATTTATCATTTCTGGTACTCTTCATTTTTCTTGTGGATTCAAGTTACAGTCTGGTGTCATTTTTTGCTCCAATGTGATTCCATTCCCTCCCTCCTCCTCTCTATTAGTCCAGCAGTACAATTTAATAATGATTATTGCATGCAGTTGTCTCTTAAATCAGTTAAGAAAAGAGAAAAAATATATTTATACTGTATTTATAATTATCTACATAATTACCAGTGCTTTTTATTTCCTCACATGGATTTGAGTTACTGCCTGGTTCCCCAGATCTTCCAGTTAAATTTCTAGCTGGTCTGCTCATCTATTGCTTGCCCTAACCGGTATCAAGACCTCACGCTGGCTGCATTGTTGGCCTTTCCTGATTATTTGCCACTGAAATGACTATTGTTTTTGACAGTGCCTGTGGGCATGGAATATTCTGAGCTTTTCTCCAAATAAAGTCTGCTCCTCCCACCACATCTTTAGAACTTTTGCGGTGTCTGCATTCCTGCCTCACCCTGATGGAAGGAACTACTACACACCCTGGAGTTGACATTAGGGAGAGGACAAGAGCAGCCTCAGGCCAAAATGCCAAAGGCTTTCAATGTTCTTACCAAGTTTTAGTAGATTTTCTTAGTTTGCTGTATGCCTTTGATCAACCTTCAGTCTTTAAATGGTTGTAGTTTTTGTTATTGTTGTGTGTTGGTTTTTTTTTTTTTAATTATTTTGTTTTACAATTTTGTTCAGTTTTATCATTGCGTTTGGGGAAAGGATATTTCAAAACTCCCACCTCCTCTCCTGCTGCTCTATAAGTAGCATTTAATTCTGTGAAATTGGATGAAGTCTCCAAGACAGTATAAATAGAGAAGAGGTCTGAGGGCTAATCCATCTGTCACTCCCCAGCTGAGAGGTCAGGGGCAAGAGGAGGCACCTGAAAAGGAGATTGGGAAAGAGCAGTCAGCCACGTGAGGAAAGTGCTTTAGAGGATAAAGGGAGTGATGACCTGGGTCCAGTGCCAGTGGCAGGTCAAGTCAGAGCGTCTGCGAGACTGGACCCATTTAGCAGCACGGAGGTCACCAAAGACCTGCTCCGTGAGCAGTTTCAGTGGAGTGGTGGGAGGGAAAGCCTGTCTTCTAAAGATGTGGAGAGGTGATTGGAGGAAGAGCCAGGGAGAAGTGAGATCAGGGAGTGTGTGTTTATTTTTTATTTTTTAACTCTACTATAAATAATTTCTAGCATATATAAAAGTGGTATAATGAAATTGCATGTACTTTTCACTCAGATTCAACCACTGTCAATATTTTGTCATACTTGTTTTATTTACTCCCTTTCTTATTTTCTCTCTTTCCCCCTTTTTATTTTTTTGGTTGAAAGATTTTAAGGGAAGTACTAGATATTATGACATTTTACCTCTAAATGTTTCATCTAGAGATTTGAAATATCTGATACTTCACCTAATAAACTATAAAATATTGCCATTCCTTACAAAATAACTACCTTTATCACACCTATTAAAACAATAATTTTTAAGATATTTTCTAATATCTGTCCAGTGTCATAATTTCCTGCTTATCCCCAAAATGTCCCTTCACATTTGGTTTATTTGGATCAGGATCCAAACAGGGACTGGGCAAACACTGCAATTGGTTATTATGTTTTTTTTGTTTGTTTGTTTGCTTTTGAGGTACTGGAGCAGGGATTGAACCTGGGACCTCAAGACTTTTATTCTAGCACACCCTCTTTCCTTATCTCTGTTTCCCAACCCATGCCCCCTAACCCCCATGCCATTGACTTGTTGAAAAAATCAATTCTTGTAGAATGTTCCACATTTTAAATTTGTAGGATTGCTTCCTCTTGAGGTTGTGCCTGTCTCCCTCATATTTTCTGAGAACTGGATGTGAGCTCTAAAGATTTGAGAAGATTCAGCTTTAACTTTTTGGCAAGGTGGTAGGCAGAATGATGGCCCCCAAAGATGACCACGCCCTAATCCTGTGAAGTTACTAGTTTGCATGTCTTAAGTGAATTGGCACAGATGGAATTAAGATTGCTAATTAGTTGTCTTTTAAGATAATTACTGTGGATTATTTGGGTGGGTCCAATGGGTTAACATAAAAGTGGAAGCGCAAGGCAGAAGGGTCTGTTGGAGAGAAGTGGGGGCAGGAGAGATTCAGAATTTGAGAGGGGCTGGGCCCACCATTGCTAACTTGAAGATGGAGGATTTGGGCCCTGAACCAAGGAATGCAGGTAGCCTCTAGAAACTGGCAGCTGACCAGGATGCGGGAATCTCAGTGCTATCAGCGCACAGGGAATCAAATTCTGCCTATGACTTGAAAAGGATTTCTTCTAGGGACCCCAAAAGGAGGCTTCTGGCTCCTTGATTTTAGCCTGTAAGACTGGTTTATACTGGTGAGCCTGTTAGACTTCTTACCTACAGAGCTGTAAGATAATGAATGTGTGTTAAGATGTTAAATTTTTGTTAATTTTTTATGGCTGCAATAGGAAACTGTTACATTGGTACTTTATATTTCGTCTCATCCATGGGCACAAGATGTCTAAATGGCCGACTTTTAGGGATAATGATTGATTCAGGTGAGAGAGCCTGAACAGAATTTGTTTTGCTTTCTTTTAAGAAGAGGGAAGTAAAAGCACATTTGTATGCTGGTGGGTACAATCCAATAAAGAGGGTAGTTTGATGTTGCAGGAGTCATGTCCTTTAGAATAGGTGAGAGGGGATGGGATTTAGGGTATAAATGGAGAGGTTGGCAGATATTGATAATTTCTTAATGTTAGACTCTCAGTGCCTTCCTGCTCCAGGTGCTTAATTCACTGTCCTCTTGATTTGATTTGGTATCTTATTTGGGGGTTTTGTACCTATATTAATAATTGAGGTTGGAATGAAACTTCAGCTCATGTAGTTGGTAAATATTTTTAACTTACAAAGGGAAAAATTAGACTGAGAATTGTCCTATAACCATGAGAAATATGGGTTAATAGTGAAACAACATACTCATGGATAATAGATTTTAAATTATAAATTATATTAAGTATTTATATATATATATATATACCATAGCAATTGATCTGGAAGGTAGTTTTAGACTGTTTGCATTTAGTCCAATTTCTTTATATCTTTTCTGTTTCCTCCCCATTGTATCTTCTGTAAAAATCAACATTAAAAAAATCTTACATATAAAACTAGAACTTATGTATGTGTGCATATTGATTTTCATTCTAAAAATGATCTAAAATAGAAAACTTACCTTTCTGTTCAAAACCTTCAACATTTCTGTTCTTTAGCCAGCCTTGTGATTAACATTTCCTCTGCAGTGCTTTGAGAGTTTTAGTGAAGCACATGGGATCATTCAGAGTAGAAGATAATTTAGGTTAAACCGGAGTCAAGCTTATTTTTGATTTTGTATTACCTGATTTAAACCTCCATGTTGGTACTGTGCGATTCTCCTCGTCTACCCTGTGATACTCAGGTATCACAGTTAATAGCATGAAAGACTGAGACTTAATGATAAAGGAGATTATCTTTGTAGGTTTTTAAAGAAATAATGAAATACCTTTCACATACCAGAAAGTAGAGAGTGTGAAATAATGCTGATTAGCAGACTTATTCTGTAGGTTTTATCCTTGGTGGGTGATTTGTGAATGTGGTAGCTATTAAAAAAAGGAAAATCAGATGATTTTATTATGAAGCATTAGAAAACAAAGTACTTGATAGTTGAAGAAATTAAAATTGATAGATTTAAAAAAAAATGTGAAACCGCTACAGAGATATTTCTTCTGGGATAAAAGAATATTGTACAAAACAGCCTAGATGTCCTCATAGGAAAATTAACAACAGCTATAGGTCAAATATATCCTTGATAAGGGCCTGGTGATCACAGTACTCCCAAGGGGATGTCTCCTTGAGGATGGCATAAATTAGAGACCACTCCTATTGAAGTAGCTTCAGAGGGTGGATTGTTGGTGATGGATGTTTTGAAAATTCAGTTATTATTTTAAACTTTCCATGGATTAAGAATTACTTACAATTACGATTATTGCAGTAGTTGCCTTATAAAAACAATAGGCTTTTGCATTAAAAGGAAACAGAGAGTATATAGATTAATAATCATTTATGACCTCAAGAACGTTATGTTGAATACTTTGAGAAGATTATCTGCTATTCAGAGTTAATTTGAAGGTTGATTCTTATTTTCTATTACAGAAGCATTTTTTAGCCATCCTTTTCTTGAGCAAGTTCCGGTAAAAAAATGTGAGTACCCATTTTTTGCATTTTTACTTAAAGAATAAGTTCATAGTTAAAGAATAATTAGCATTTTATATTGCAAAATTAATTTTTTTACTGTGCTTCTCAAGAATTCATTGAGCTTTTCTTAGATACCTGTAAGTAGCAGTTGTTTTTCTTTCTAAGTCCAAGCTGAAATATATTTACTAATTACTGTATTTTTAGTTTTATCCATGGGAGTTGTAATAGGTGAACGCCAATTTTGGTCAAGACAGCACAGCAGTAGTTTTGACAAGTATTCCTATTGGGCAAGTCATGTTATTGGACTACAAAGTGATGTAACTCTGCATCTGCATTTTCTCCCTCTAGCTTGCCCAGTTCCAGTCCCTGTGTATGCTGGTTCTGCCTCTGGAAGCTCCTGTGGTAGCTCTCCATCTTGTCGATTTGCCTCTCCACCAGTAAGTTCTGGTTTATTAAAAACTATTTCTGAGTTAATGCTAATTGTATCTGTTCACAACTGGAGCCTGCAAATACATTATGAGTATTCTTTTTATGTGTAGTGTTTACTAGAACAGCTAAGGTTTAGGGAAGGATCATTATAGTTGGACCAAACGAACCTAGGTTATTTAGCTGTATAAACTTTGGCAAGAATTGTTACTTTCTGGGCCATTTTTCTCTGAACAATGAGTACAGTACCACCACCTTTTTATGCTCTGTGGTTTATTTTTTTAATTAAAAAAAATTTTCTTTTGAGGTTCCAGGAATTGAGCCCGGGACCTCGTACATGGGAAGCAGGCACTCAGCCACTGAGCTACATCCGCTCCCTCTATGGGGTTTTGGTGATAATACTCATAAACAGAGAGTACGCATTATAGGTGACTAGACAATAAATTTCACCTGAATGTCATAAATACCAACTTGGGTATTTATTGTACATAGGGTTTCCAGTGATGGAGGAGTGACCTGAACTTGATTTCATTGACTTAGATTCTCTTAATCATGCTTCCTAGCCCTTTAAGATTGCTTCCGGGAAGCGGGTGTGGCTCAGTGGATAGAGCCCCCGTTTACCATATGGGAGGCCCGGGTTGGTGTCCCGAGGCCTCCTTGTGAGGGCACGGCAGCCTGAGCAGTGCAGTGGGCTGATGCAGCAACCTCACGGCAGGAAGCGGGTGTGGCGCAATGGATAGAGCACCCGTTTACCATATGAGAGGCCCCGGGTTCA